>JBBUKS010495815.1:0-14804 GCA_038050645.1 Hedychium gardnerianum
AGAGAGACCTGCCTCTCCAAAAACTAACTAAAATAGAAACCGTTAATGTTCATGATTCAGATTGAAATGATGATTAACACTACAAAAATATTGCCTTTTAGCGACGGAAATATCCGTCGCTATTCGGTCGCTAGGTAACATTAGAGACCGATTAGCGACGGAATATTTCCGTCCCTAAAAAACTGGTCGTAAACAGCAATTAGCGACGGAATTTTAAATTCCGTCGCTAAAAGCGACGGACATTTAATTTCCGTCGCTATTAGCGACGGAATACATCGGTCGCTAATAGCGACGGAATTTATTTCCGTCGCTAATATAAACTGCTTAGCGACGGAATTAAATAATAACAGAATTATTAACAGAATTATCTTTATATATATATATATTTGACGTGAATTAAATGGGGTTGAAATCTAAATTTATTTAGTAATTGATAGAATTTATTGAATTGATTTAGTGAGGATTAAATAAATTTGACCTTTTATTGATTTGCATTTGATAAAATGTTAGCAATCAACTTAATATTAATATGATAAATAATAATGATGGGTTAATAAGGTATAAAAAGAACAAATAAAAATATATTAGAGTTATTCAGGATTTTTTAGTATTTAGAAATATATTATTAAATTTTTTAATGGAGGCATTGATGAAGCTTCAACCTAACTTAATATATATGTATCAAAACCAAAGCACGAAGATGATGCTAAAACTTTTCTTCACCGCCGCCGCCTTTCTTGTTTTGCTCCACACCTCCCGCTTCCCTATTTCCAACCGACCCGGCTATGCATCGTCGTGTGCAGCCGCCATGAGTTCAGCACCCACCGTTGGCTGACGTTTTTTTTACCTTTTCCCATCACGAACAACCAGCGAATTATCTCCGCCAACCGTCGCTGTTCACCGCAGTGTGCAGCCACCGCAAACAGCACTTACGCGTTATTTCAAGTCGCGTCGTCCTGTGCGCCGAGCAGCCGCCGTCACTGCTCTCCTCGCCGAGCAATCGCCGTCGCAACCCTCCTTGGACGCAGTTTCCCTGTCGCCCTGCCCACTCATGCCAGTTTTCTCGTTGCCGGAGCCTCCACGTGCCACTGCAGGTTGTCGTCGGATATCATTAGCGAAGATGAGGGAGGTAAATTAGAGTTACTTTTGATTAATTAGTAGGTCTGCTAATTAATCAATTACGTAGATGATTAATTAATAGGTTAATCGAGTAAATTGAGTTAAAGTTGCATGTTAACAGTAACGCTTAATTGTATCCTATTACTAATTTGTTTTAGTTAATTAATAAGGTTATTGGATGATCAAATGGATTTAATTGCATTAGCAACCTTAGTTAGTTTTGACGTGCTCCGATGACTCCTGTAGCAACAGGAGGAGAGCATAAAATGAAAGAAAGTGACTACTGTGATGGTCGGAGGCTTGGAAGGAGAAGGAAGACTAGGACAGTGGCTGGGAAAATAAGAGAAAGAAGGGAAGAGGGAAGGGCTTTCTATAGGAAAATAAAGAGGAAAGAAATGAGGTTGTATTTTTTTATTTTATATACTTAATATATATATAAAAAATAAATTGGACCCTAAAACTTTTTTAGGCTCTAAAATTTTTTTGGGCCCTGGGCAAGCCCTAGCCCAGGGGCAGCTCCGTTGATAAGCTCTAATATTAAATGATGCTAAATAAAATAATGATTATTCTATAGGCTCGTTTACTCAAGGAATTATAAAGAAAGATGTATAGAATTCGATAAATGAAAAGAAGTCATATTTAGATTTAAACAAAAAGAGTTTTATTTATCAAAATAAAAGATAATCCCTCTTATCAACTAAAATATTGTTTAAATAGACTCAAAATCTGAAAATGTAAAAGAAAAAAAATAATAATCTTAAAAAAAAAATCCTAAGAGAAACAAAAATCTTAACTAACTCAAAATCCTAAAACCTTAAATAGACTTAAAATTCTAAAATATAAAAGATGAAAATAATTCTAAAAAATACAAAAAATTATGAAGAAATGAAAAAATCTTAATAGACTCAAAACCCGCTTAAAATCCTAAAAACAAAAAAAAAATCTAAAAAAAGGAAAAAATCTTTGAAGTCTCCTGCATTATGATAACTTGTATGTTTATTTTCTACATAATTTGGATAAGATATTGAGATTTCTTTCTATGATTCTTTTACTTGTTACATGTGCTAATGATAAGTTTCTCTTAAAAATTGGTATATATCAAACCATTTTAAAAGGTTTTGTGCATCATAGATGCTTGTTTCTCTCTTTATGTAGATGTTAGTTAACATGCCTAGAGATGAATAGTTGCTAAAGTTAGTTTAAATATAAAATATAGTTATTAATAAATCATTAGCATTTATGTGATACAATGTCATCTTAAAGAAATAAATAAGTCTCATAGTTCGACCCGAAGTTCTTATCCATACAAATAGACAAGATTATCACAACATAGACACAATTATCATTCCTTCATACAAATTAATATTAGAATGTTATTTCTTATTCCACCAAAAAAATTGACACAATGGAATCATAAGCACCCTCAACGTTAAATACATCTTTGAGTCTAAGGCAAGACATGAGGCTGAAAACAAATGGAACACAGTCAATAATTAACAATAACAAGCCCACACAGGCAATTGATTAAAGCCCATCCATGGCCACTTCACTCCATGAGTGGGTTTCGTCATTTACATGTCATAATTGATCGACTTCACCTCTCCACCCTTGTGTCCTAAGCAAAGTCCACCAATGAATAGATTAGACTACAAATTACGCGAGATCTCAACACTTCCAGCTAACTCATGGATTCTTCAACAGGACCAGCTCAAGGAAAGGAAGGATAAAGAGAAAGAGACAAAGGAACATATAGATCTGTATTTTGTGCGTTGCAGATTCTGCTGCTACCTTTGGACTTGGATTGCCTTCATACAAAGATTCCTACTTGGAAGATAAAGTCCAGGCGCTAATGCACAAAGTCCCCAGCTTTCTTTCCTCTGCTGGCCTAATCTTCACGGGGCAGCTGTAGTAATTAGTGGAGGATGATTTATTAAATTAAGATCATGGAATCGAAACTCGAAATTGATAGGATGTAAATTTTTATACTCGAAAAATTCATCCCTTTTTTTATTAAATTTTATAATTATCATGATTAATTTTTTTTTATTGATCCTGAGATAAATTAATAGATCTATTAGGATGAGCGTTTTATTTTATTTTCAAATTTCTTCTGTTGACCTATATTTTTCTGCCACCTGCCAGTGGCTCCTACTTTTACCACTCTGTCCTTTGCATGGAGAGGATGAACTACAAACTGCCTCAATGAGGAAGACTGCCCTGAAAATGAGTGACATGGGAGCATTACAGGAGAAAGAAAGCAAGAAATCATCATCGTATGAATGGCGTGGAGGAATTAAAGAATTGCATTCCATAGTCAACTTAAGAAATTAAAGGAGAAAATAAAGAGGTTGTTCCTATTCGAGAATGTTAGAGGATGAGCCATCAAAAAAATTAGACTCGAGTTGAGCGAAGGTCAAATTTTCAAAGAAAGGAGACCTTCAAAAACTTTCTGAAATGAAAATGAAGGACAAAAAATAGACGATAGTTAGAATGATATCAAGGATTTTTTGACTTAATCACTTCGATACTTAAGTCAATCCGTGAAGATTGAGAAAAAATGAATAATAATGTGGAAAATGTAAGAAGAATTCAAAAACGCTCATCTGTCTATATATACAGACTCTTTTATAACTTATTTATGAGGATATTCTTTCCTTATTAATTAAGTGTCATGTTAGTATGTCATCTGTCTAATTCGCGTATCATTACTGTATCTCTGACAGTATCTCTGTTGTATCATATTATCATATCGTCAACGTTGTGCATTAAATGAAGGTATGATATTATCCTGAATCATCCATAGAATTTCACGTGTCTTAACTACTCACGTGCTACTCACAGGATTGGTGTTGGGTAGCCAATGTAGAAGGCTAACCAGCGAGCATAATCATACTAGCTGGTTAACCGGAGAGCATAAACATACTTGGAGTTGAAAAGTCGACCAGAGAGCTTGAGCGTACTTGGAGTCGGGAATCCAATTGGAGAGAGCCTACTTAAGGTCGGGGAGGCCGACCGGAGAGAACAAGCATACTTGGGGTCATGAATCCGACTGGAGAGAGCCTACTTAGGGTCGGGGAGGTCGATCGGAGAGAGCAAGCATACTTGGAGTCGAGGAAGCCAACCGGAGAACTTAAGCGTACTTAGGGTCGGAGAGACCGACCGGAGAGAGCAAGCATACTTGAAGTCTAGAATTCGATCGGAAAGAGCCTACTTGGGGTTCGGAATCCGACCGAAAAGAGCCTATTTGGGGTCAGGGAGGCCGATCGGAGAGAGCAAACATACTTGGAATCAGGGAAGCCGACTGAAGAACATAAACATACTTGGAGTCGGAAAAACCGATTGGATGGAGGCGTTGACTATAATCATCATCTCGTCTTAACTTCTGACCAGCTATGAACTTTCATCGTGCGAGCGCTCCAATTACTCCCGCATCAATGGTTGAAGTCAAAGGAGAATTCAACCGGTAGGCCTTCAAAACTTAAAAAGAAGTCTCAAACGGTCGAGGCATAAAGCCAAAAAGCTAGCCAAGCACAACATGCCTTGCAAAATATTCTATTGCTTTTCAAATTTAGAAGAGAGGATCTTGATATACGAAGGGAGGGGACTGCAGGAGGGTGTTGGCAGTGGCTTTCGCACGAGCTGATGGTAGGCAAAGGCTGGTGATCAACAGAGACTTTTCACTGCGTTCAAATACAATCGTTCCACTCTTATGATGGTGCCTGAGGACTCTCCACGTTGTACGTCTATCAACACGGCCAAGAAAATGGAGGGAGAGTGGTGCACTTGCAGCAGTTACCATGTCAGTGCCACAGATGTGTATCTCAAAAGTGCTGCTTTCATAGCTAAAACTGCAATCTTAAGCTTAATCATCGTCTTTTATTTGGATTAATGATGTTAAGTGTGTAATACTGCTATGATGGTTAGGATTACTACCAATCCAGTACAGGGATTTGTGTTCCAACCTTATTATGGGTCTAGTAGTCATATACTACAATAGATTTTAGTTTTTGAAAATATAAAATTATGATATTTTATGGAGCACTATATATAATTTTGTACATTCATATACTACAGTCTGCCAATGCAATATAATATAAACTTTGGAATGTATTAATGTCGTTTATACGGTTTATAAACTTTCGAATGTATTAATGTGGAGTCAAATCTAGTCAAGTTGTATTGTTAAAACTTATTTTATAAGGTAATTTGGTCGAGTAAAGGCAAATCTAAAATAAATTAATTTGTTGAAATAGTTTGTTCGACTTTTTTCTAATGTCTTTTTACGAGCTTACGTTTGGTTCTAGCTTAATTTGAATTTATTTTATTTATATGTTATTTTTTAATCTGAACTTATTTAATTATTTGAAATATTTATATTTTTTTAATTTATCTGATTAATTAAATTATTTAAAATTATAAGTTTATTTATTTATTTTGAGAACTTTTTATTTATTTATAAGTCTGTTTATTAATAATATAGTTTATCATTTTACTCATGAATAATTTATAATTTTTATTTCTTAAAATAAATCATTATTTTAATGATCCCTCTAAGATAATATTATATTCTGTTTTCATCGTAGGAATATTTATCCTAGCGCAATGATCTTTTGAATAAAGAGGTTAAATATCAAATAAGATATTTTATATTTATTAAAAATTAACACCAAGACATATTAAAACTTAACACTCGTACAATACCAACTATATTAACTCAAAATAATTCATAATCTTATTGGAACATTATCAAATTATATATATATATAATTTATTTATTATATTTAATAAATTATTTAAATTTATTTATTTAATTAATTATATATTTATTTAATGAATATAAATAAATTCAAACTAAATCAAATATCAATTTGCTGATAGACATTTGATTGATTTATAATCAGATATAATATTAATATCATCAGCCTAAAATGAGGGTATCATAATATGGTATATAATGGTGGGCGTTGGGGCGAGCGCCTTTTGTCACAATAATCAAGAGATATTAAAATTTTAAATTATTCATTACAAGTACTTTTTAGTTTATTTTAATAATCGATAAAAAATTTCTCCAAAATCAAATCGATCCTTTTAAATTTGATATTATTTAATTTAATATATATTTTTTAAAACGAAGATATCATAATCCAAGGAGAGTTCGCGACTTCCACCCCTGAATTCTTCGTAAAATGTCTTTATAATTATTTTTTATTTTGGGGTTTAATCCTAATGCTGCAATAAAAAATATACTTTATGATCAAAGAAAAAAAAAGACCAAATAAATTGGATACGAATTCCCTTTCCAAATTACCACCTTTATTTAATCAATTTACGTTACCTTTATTTCATATTTTGCATCCAGAAGAAGCAATAGATTGCATAAAAAGCCCGGCTCCGTGATCACTAGAGCCAAGACCGCATCCACTCGCTGTGAATTGAAACAGAGCGACGAATTGCCATAAATAGAAAGCAAACGCACAGAGATTTCCATGGTCGCCGGCAAGGTGAAGGCAGCCATGGCCATGGGGTTCCACCGAAACCCCGCCACGCCCAAGGCCGAGACTACTCGCAGGTCCTCCTCGACCTCTGCTTCCCGGAAGCCGTCGCCGGGGACCACGGGACATCAGGCACCGCCGACTCCGCTTCCTTACTTCAACCCCAAAACTGCTGCCGCATTTGCTCGATCCTTCGGCGTTTACTTCCCACGCACCAACGCCCAGGTGCAGCCCCGTCCGCCTGAGGTCGCCGAGCTGCTCCGCCTCGTGGAGGAGCTACAGGAGAAGGAGTCGCTCCTCCGGACCCAGCTCCTGGAGAAGAAGCTCCTCCAAGAGACGGTCGCCATCGTCCCCTTCCTCGAGAAGGAGATCGCCGACAAGACCGACGAGCTCGCTCAGGCCCACGACCGGATTGAGCGTCTAGAGGTGGAGAATTGCGCGCTGCGCGACGAGGTCGCGGGCTTGAGCTCTAAGTTGCGGAGCAGCGAAGAGGAGAGCAAGCGTAGGGAGAAGAAGATTGCAGACTTGGAGGCCGAGTCGGACAAGCTGAGGAAGGCTGCTCTAGAGCAAAGCGATCGTGAGTCACGGACTTTGGTGGAAGGAGTGGTCGAGGAGTGCTCGTCGTCTCAGCAGTTCCAAGGGCTTATTGACGCCTCCGCGAGGTCGAATCTCCTCAGGAGCTTGCGAAAAGCCCCCAAATGCGCAGACATTGTTGATCCCAATCACGACGACCAAACCTCCCAGAGCGGAGATGCGAAGGCGGCGCATCAGAAACCTCGCGGCCTTGACAAAGACGACGTCTTGAAGCCCCGAATTGCCAGAGTTCCAAAACCCCCTCCTATGCCGAACAACGTCTCCACCTCGTCTTCTTCGTCTTTCCTCTCAGAGACTCCATCTGGTGTGGCGATGAGCAAAGCCGTCAAATTTCCGGGACTTACGCCGATTCCACCGGCGGCTCCACCTGCGGGTCCTTCTCCTAATGACGGAGGCCGGCTGCTTCCACCTCCCCCTCCGCCCCCGCCGCCGTCGAGGGGGTTCAGGCCGGCGTCGACATGCGTGAAGCGAGTGCCGGAGGTGGTGGAATTCTACCATTCCTTGATGCGGCGAGATTCGAAGAAAGAGTCGAGCGGAGGGGGGCCTGAAGCAGCCACCGTTTCTGTCGCTTCAAATACACGCAACATGATCGGCGAAATCGAAAACCGCTCCGCCCACCTCCTTGCTGTAAGTCCCTTCTCTGTTTCTCTTCGCCGCCGTTTTCCATCTCAAATCGACACAATTGCCGCTTCACTGGCCATCGGTTCGCGTTATAGGGATTAGTCTATGCTACTTCTTGTGATTAAGCTCTTACTTGTTTGCGCCATTGATCAAAGATAAAGACGGACGTGGAGACGCAAGGCGACTTCATTAGGTTCTTAATTAGAGAAGTGGAACACGCGGTCTTCACCAATATCGAAGACGTCGTCGCCTTCGTCAAATGGCTCGACGACGAGCTCGCCTTCCTCGTATTCTCTCTCTCTCTCTCTCTCTCTCTTTTTCCCCATAGCAAATTTCATTAAGCTGTTTATCAGTACGTCCCATTGATGACGTCGTGGACGATGCGGCCAGGTCGACGAGAGAGCAGTGTTGAAGCACTTCCAGTGGCCGGAGCACAAGGCGGACGCCATGCGCGAAGCAGCCTTCGGCTACTGCGACCTCAAAAAGTTAGAGTCCGAGGCGTCGTCTTTTCGCGACGACAGTCGCCAGCCCTACGTTTGCGCTCTAAAGAAGATGCAGGCACTCCTGGAAAAGTACTCTATCCGACCCCTCTTCCTCTACTCTATTCTTTGCTTAGGGATTCTACTAGCGCTCAAGGTCTGGTCAAGGTTTCTGTTCCACAGGTTGGAGCAAGCCGTCTACGACCTCTCGCGTGTTCGAGAGAATGCGACAAAGAGATACAAGGGGTTTGCCATTCCTTGTGAATGGATGCAGGACTACGGATACCTTAGCCAGGTACCCACCCTACGATCTCTGTTTTATCTATCTATCTATCTTTTTATTTATTTACTTCCGGCCTTTCGTGTAATCTCATCAATGTTTCTTGGGAAGTTCGTGGTGGGTGTGGAAGGGAGAAGGGAGAAGGGAGAAAGGACAAAGGGAAGTTTTGGTCGTTGTGCCCTTGGCCCTCGGGCCAATTTGCCCTTGTTTCTTGTGGTAGAAAATATGATGATCGAGGTGCCTTTTTACTTGAGGGAGATTTTATTTGAGATTGTTTTTTTAGAGTACGATCTTTATTTTTTATTTTTTTTATAATTTATCATGCGAGTATTAAATCGGTTATGTCTGTAAAGACCACTCATTTTTATTTCTTGTATATATTCATTTAACCCGGAAAAGAAAATGACATTAGAATGAAATTACGGACTAGTAAGTATGCCTGTGAGTCCTTAGATGCTTTACAACAATGCAATCGTACCGATATCCTTGTCTTGTCTGGAGTCTTTTTGTCCCGAAGCTGCAACTTGTCATTTTTAGCTTTGAATGACTAGCTTTGATTGACCAGTAGTAAGTCAAGAAATAGCCATCCTGCCAAGTTCAAGTTTTTTTAATTAGTACTGTATATTTAAATTTTAGTTCGATTCGATTTTATAAAAAAAATTCGTCGGCCAAGTTCTAATACTCCTTATGAACGCATAAAATAGAATTGAATTAGAATGATTTATTAGATAGGATTTTATTCTAATATTTAGATGAACAATTTGAAATAAAATAATTAATTCAGGGTTTGAGTCATTCTACTCAAATATGATGCTTATTAACAAATAGTCATTTCAAAATTATCTTAAAGATAAATATTGTTAGTGAAGCGAGAGCAGGTCGTTCAATTTGATTAGGTCAAGTGAGCAAGTCGAGCCAAATGCACCAATTAGACTGCAAGCGATAGGGTGGGTCAAACTAATCGAATGGGCCTAGTTGTTTGAATGAGCTAGGCGGTGTATTTAGATCACCATTAATCTAAATAGCTTAATATTCATATATTTGTAAATGGATCATAGACAGTTTAACAAGTTTATCATCCCATCCGATGCTTATGAGCCCTTTTATGATTTGGGAGATTCTGAGGACATAACTGTTCTCATTTTGTGAAAAATTGTTGTTGTGCTTTCTTAAATGCAATTGCCATATTGTTTCCTATTGTTCTTCTCCATAGTGACTTCCTTTCTCGTTCGTTCTCTTTAGTCTTAAAATTTCCACATAAAAATTCTTCATTGTCAATTACCAATATCAGAGTCATTCTTTGCATTTTGATTCCGCGACAAGAAGGGATTCATTGTTATGATTCAACATCCTTAATATTTACTCTTTGCATGCATCATTAGTATTTTTCGATCCTCCAAGGATGGACATTGTGCATTAAACACAACCATGAAATAGTCAGCTGAAATTGTTCTTATTTGTATAAATCTATAACCAGATCAAGTTAGCATCAGTGAAGTTGGCAATGAAATACATGAAGAGGGTTTCCACTGAGCTGGAGATTATAGCAGGTAGTCCCGACGAAGAAGAGCTGATGCTGCTGGGTGTGCGTTTTGCCTTCAGAGTGCACCAGGTACTTGAGGATCAATATAACACTTTCTACACTTGCAATGCGCCTACACGCGCTAATATAAGCTGTGGTTGATTCCCTTTTCTTTCGATCATATCCAGTTTGCTAGCGGTTTTGATGTCGAAACAATGAGAGCGTTTCAGGAGCTCAAGGACAAAGCTAACACTCTACACCTACAACGCCAGAATCAAAACCAGCAGGTCTTCTGCAGGTCTACATCTTGCCAAGGTTTGCAAACAAGCGACCAGTTCTGTAAAGTAGGCTCCATTTGATTGATACATTAGCCATTCTATTTACATCACTGGAAACTTTACATTGCAATAGTGAAGCTCTAATTATTTCAGACTTGTGGTATCTGATGCATATGGAAATGTAAATGGAATAAAAAGGTAGAGTGGAAAAAAACTCTATTATGAATGAAACTTTAGTTTTATATTGAGAGTTTGAAGGTATGTTGGTTGGTTTATATTATTGCACATGCATGTATGATGTGAACAAATGCATGGAGATAGACTCTCTCTCAAGGTGGCAAAAGGCGAAACGCTCGCCCCCAGCGCCCCCGCCAGCCAGTCCCAGGACCAACACGGAGGAGGTAAATCACGGAGGCTAGTCTAGCTAGCCCGAACAATGACTAGTGCATAAGGGAGGGCAGGAACCTGACTACTAGCCAGGATTTGACTCCCAGACCTCATGGTAGCAACACTTCATGCACTAAGGATAGACTCTCTCAAAAGCGTGGGTGTGAGGGGGTGCAAATCCAGAACTCGGATTGCATTGAACCAAGTTGACTCATGTGCAAGCATTACCTACGCGCGCCGAATGTCGGACCGGTTGGGGCAAAATTTGCCCAAGTGGAACAACCAACGTTTTGCCACCTGAATCTTTTTGTTATCTGCTCAAGAGTGTAACGGAAGCATTAATTTGAAGTTAATGACGATTTCATAACCTCCCGGACAATAATAGCCAATAAGTAATGGCTATTTAATGGTCATAAATCGGTCATTCATTGCAGCCAAGGGTGAGCTATAAAAGGAGGCCTTGACCATAAGCAAAAGAGAGACACAAGAAGAAACAATAGTGAAATTCCTCCACCTTCGTTTCCCTAGTTCTTTTCTCTCTGTCGTGCACTTTCATTCGGCAGAATCATCGTAATAGCATTCAGATACTCTCTCGGTTTACCACGAGTAACCAGTGCTTGGTTGTCTATGTGGTTTTTTTCATTGTATCTTGGGAAATAGACGTCCATCATGACCTCTAAGTACTGTCGGAGGTGACGAATTTATTTTAAGGAAATTACGTTGAACGTAGGCCTCAACGTCTACCCAGCGGCTTCCAGTCAAGAATCACCAGCCTTCCACTTGGGGAGCGACTCTACTTCCAGTCAGACTTGTCCAGTCGGGTTTGTCCAGTCAGGAGTCACCTGCGGCTTCTAGTCGGGATTTTTCAGTCGAGAGTTATCAATCAGGATTTTCCAGTCAAGAGTCATCAGTAGGGAGTCGAGCATACAAGGTAGCCCAGTCTTCCAGGCAGCCCAGTCTTCCAGGCAGCCCAGTCTTCCCAAGCAGCTCTTCCTTCCCTGCTTGGCAGCTTGAGATTATCAGCTCAGGTCATTTCGAGAGATAAAACTACTTTGATTATGTAATTTCAAATTTAGTTTTCCCCTATAATCTCCGGCATATAAGATTGTCCAACAATCTTAAAACAGAGTCGATCTATTGAGATGACCACATAAAGTGATGAGGTGCAATAGCCTCATCACGTGAAGGCCCCCTCCGTCCCGATTGGAAATGTTCCAATCAATCACGGGGAAAGACCAGAGAAGTTCACTAAGTTGAACTTCAAGAGGTGGCTGCAGAAGATGCTCTTCTATTTGATCACGCTCAATCTGGCTCGGTTCTTGACCGAGAACCCTCCCAAGTATGATGAGGATGCTGATATTCAAACCATCAGTGAGTAGAGGCATGAACTCATTCTGAGTTCCTCTGTCGAAACTACATCCTCAACTGTCTTGCCGACTCATTGTATGTTGTGTACAACACGAAGAGAATGACTAAGGAGCTGTGGGAGTCCCTAGACAAGAAATACACGACGGAGGATGTAGGGGCCAAGAAATTCATTGTGGGCTGATTCCTGGACTACAAGATGGTTGACTCCAAGACGGTGATCAACATAGTCCAGGAGCTTCAGGTGATTCTGCATGAAATTCACTCGGAATGTATGATTTTGAGTAAAACATTCTGGGTGGCAGCAATCATTGAGAAGTTGCCTCTTAGATGAAAGGACTTCAAGAACTACCTGAAGCACAAACAGAAGGAGATGAACGTGGAAGAATTCATTGTTAGACTTCGCATTGAGGAAGACAACAATTGTTCTGAGAAAAAATTGTTCTCTCAGGCTACTGTGAAAGCCAATGTGGTCGAGCATTGTCAAAACTCGAAACGGAAGAATACCAAGTCTTCCAAGCTGGGACCCAAAGGAGGCATCAGCAAGAAGTTCTCTGGGAAGTGCTTCAACTGTAATCGAGTCGGTCACAAATCTTCGGAGTGTAGAAAGCCGAAGAAGAAGCAAGAGGTCAACCTGAACGAGGGACCATAAATGAACGACCTCTGCATTGTGGTCTTCAAACTGAACCTGGTGGGTTCAAACCTGTGGCAATGGTTGATCGATACTGGAGCCACTAGACATATCTACTGCAATAAAGAGCTGCTCCACAACTTTGAAGAAGTCAAAGATGGGGACAATCTGTTCATGGGGAACTCAGCAACCTCGCACATAGTGGGCCAAGGAAAAGTGATGCTAAAGATGACCTCGGGCAAGAACCTCACTCTGAACAATGTGTTGTATGTTCTAGAGATTTGAAAGAATCTAATGTCCGGATCACTGTTAAGCAAGCATGATTTTCACATTGTTTTTGAGTTGGATAGAATTGTATTATCCAAAAATGAAATGTTTGTAGGAAAGGATTATGTAACCGATAGGTTATTCAAACTCAATGTAATGATGATTAGGCATAAGGTTAATAAAGTTGAAAACTCTTCTATTTGTATGCTTGAGTTTTCATATTTGTGGCATGGTAGACTAGGATATGTTAACTATGATATGTTGCGTAAATTAATAAACATGCAAAGCATACTTACATTCCACCTTGACCTGAAACACAAGTGTGAGACTTATGTTGAAGCTAAAATGACAAGGTCATCCTTTCAACATATTGAAAGAAGCAACGAACCACTCGGCCTAATCCACACTGACGTGTGTGACCTAAAGGGACTGACACGTGGTGGGAATAAGTACTTCATCACTTTTGTTTATGATAACACAAAATATTATTTTGTATATCTTCTCAAAAGTAAGGATGAAGCTATAGAGAAATTTATTTTCTATAATAATGAGGTTGAAAACCAACTTAATAAGAAAATTACGGTAGTTCGAAGTGACCGAGGTGGTGAGTATGTATCATCGTTCGGTTAGTTGTGTACTGAACATGGGATCATACACGAAACAACAACTCCTTATACTCCTCAGCAAAATGGAGTTGCTGAGCGAAAGAATCGAACTCTAAATGAGATGATGAATGCTCTTCTATGGAGCTCTAGACTGCTAGAGTTCATGTGGTGGGAAAACTGTATTAACAACTAATTACCTTTTAAATAAGATACCCCAGAAGAAAATAGATAAGAGCTCTTATGAGTTGTAGAATGGAAGACAATCATCCTATAAATATTTACGAATGTAGAGGTGTCTTGCCAAAGTTTTGGTGCCTGATCTGAAAAGGATTAAGATATGACCAAAAATTGTTGATTGCATATTTATTGGATATGCACATAACAGTAGTGCGTATCAATTTTTTGTGTTTGAATCACAAATATTGGATATACACAAGAACTCGATAATATAATCGAGAAATGCTTCATTCTTCAAGAAAAAGCAAGAGGAAAAAGCAAGTTCCTCAAAACAAGTTCCTCAAAAGAAACATGTAAAACACAAGAGGAAAAAGAAGATGGTGAACCAATTGAGGTTGAGCTCAGACGAAGTAAAAGAGCTCGAGTGGAAAAATTCTACAGAACGGATTTTATCACTTTCATGTTGGAAAGTAAGTCCCAAAATTATTCAAAAACAGTAAGCTCTTCTGATGGACCTCACTAGAAAGAAGTAATTGCATCTGAGATAGATTCTATCTTGCAAAATCATACTTGGAAACTTATTGATCTTCCTCCGGGAAGTAAACCACTAGGTTGCAAGTGGATCATCAAGAAGAAAATAACATCAAATAACACAATTGATAAGTACAAGGCTAGATTGGTAATTAAAGGTTACCGATAACGAGAAGATCTTGATTACTTTGATACGTATTCTCTAGTGTCGAGAATAACTTTCATTAGAATATTGTTGGCTATCGTCGCTCTATGGAATTGGAAAATACATCAGATGGATATAAAGACAGCCTTTCTAAATGAGGATTTAGAAGAGAAAATCTACATAGAACAACCAGAAGGATTTTTCGTGTCATGACAAAAAAATAAGGTTTATAGATTGGTAAAGTCGTTATACGGCTTGAAACAAGTACCAAAACAGTGGCATGAAAAAATTGACAATGCCATGAAGGAATG
>JBBUKS010495825.1:0-14803 GCA_038050645.1 Hedychium gardnerianum
AAACAAAATGACTGATTAAGACCTCTCATGATAAGCTTGGCACATATGAATAGATCAAATACAATAGACACCATTTGACAAATGAAGATCACATGCTTGTTCATTTCTCGGGTTCGATCTTGATAATTGCATAGATGTAGAGAAGATCATTCTGGACCCAGCTGAAAAAACCAATGCGGGCAAGAAAACACAACTTTGGTGTTTTTGCACTATGTATTTAGGCAGGATTTGCTCATGACTGCTTATTCAGCCACTGCAAGCAACAATTTTGACAGACTGAAAAAATACCATGCATGTGTGCATCCTTTGCTGCATCTGAAAAGATACAAGTGTCATTGCTGATGCGACAAACTAGAAGATTTAACCATGAAATCAACAAGAAAAAGGAGTATCAATGATAACAGCACACAAGTTTATAGCTAACCCCTAGCTTTTAGTTGTTTATGACTAAGAACAAGAACATTCACTTAGCTTACAGATCATAAGGAAGACATGACAAATTGACAATAATGGCCCACCTTTTTCCATGGTTTTAGATATCTCTCCCTTTAAAAGAAGAAAAAACTTACTCAGATGCAGGTTAATGAACAAATCTTGGGCCAGAGATAAATCATTATAGAAACAAGGCAAAAAAAAAAATCATGTTCGCCAACATTAATATAAATGTTAATAAATTGCAATATGAGCAAGTTAGCACCCACCTCTGATTAATATATTCTTTTAACTGCTGCCAGGCAATTGCAACTAAATTACGGATCATGTTTGACGCTTTCATATCTTATGCCCCCCACTATATGCCATGGCTTGACCGTTTTCTCTTGTGGGTTCTCCAAGAAAAATTGTCAGGAAAACTGCTGGCATCACTTTCACCTTCATCTTTGTTGTGAAATAGACCAGACTTGCACACGATCGGTGAATCATTACTGACATCATCATCAAATATAGATCTGCCAATATTCTTTTGCTCAGACAAACTTTCTTGATCCACATTGTTAGATACAGACTCGCATGCATCAGAAGGGTGTTCTTTCCTCTTCCTTCTAGAAGATATTTTTGATGTATCTTCACCAGTTTCTACAGCCTTCATCCATTGAACATCACTCAGTAGATCAACATATACCACTTCCTTGCGAGATCGCTTTCCAATGACCTCACTGCTGCCTTGTGTACCCTGATCTAGTTGCAATTTGGCTTTGTCATTGTTAGTATTGTGAAATACCCAATCAGGCACCTCATTTTCCTCCATCAGCCTTGACCTGTATCTTTCCTTCCGCCTTCTCTCTTCATCCATCTTCTCAAACAACCAAAATTCCTCCTCAGTTCGAGCTGCAAGACGGTTTATTTCTCTCTCACTAGGCACATCTGTCCCAAGTGAACTTGTACCTCTCTGCATTATCTCCTGCAGCATCTGTCGCCTGTCTTGTGCTGCACAATACAAATATAATAATCAGAAGTGTTAAAATTCAATTGAGAGAGATGACCATTAATAAAGATTGATAAATGAGTTCCAAACACAGTGCAAGGAGGACAGACCGGTGGAGGTTGTATTGAATAACCCTGCCTGGATAACCTTAGCATCGATGCCCATCTTCTGCTTTGCACGTTCCAATATTTCCTCTTCGATTGATCCAACACTAATCAAGACAAAGACTCGTACCTCCTTCTTTTGTCCAATACGGTGGGCTCGATCTTCTGCTTGCTGGTCCATCTGAGGGTTCCAATCACTGTCAAAAATTATGACAGTATCTGCAGTTTGCAAGTTCAGCCCAAGACCACCAGCTCTAGTGCTCAACAGAAACATGAAATATGGAGAATCTGGAGCATTGAATTGTTTGAGGAATTTTCCTCGTTCTTCAGTTTTTGTAGAGCCATCAAGCCTGAGGTACTTGAAGTCATATAACTGCAAGTAGATCTCTAGAATATCAATAAGCCTTGTCATCTGGGAAAACAACAACACTCGGTGGCCAGCTCTCTGCAGTTTCGGAAGTAATCGATCAAGCAACTCGAATTTTCCTGATGCTCTAACAATTTGTTCTTTTTGCCACATATTATAGTCCCCCACAAAGAGGTATGGATGATTGCAGCACTTCCTCAGTTGCATTGATAAGTTCTGAAGAGATTTTGACTTGATTCCTGCAAATAGTAGATGGAAAATGTAGCAAAGGATAATTACTGCATAGCAAATGGAGGTCAAATACACAACATATCAGAGAAGACCAAACCTAAACGATTGAGGCAGTATTTTATATCATAAAATATTTTAGATTCAGTAATACCTTATTTAATAGCATAATATGATAAAAGGAACAGTTATTCATGATCTATGACAAAACGTCTAGTTATGTCTTTCATCTTTATTAAAAAAAAAATTAACAATCTAACTCCATTTAAAACTGAATGAAACAGATATTAAGTTAATTAACCTTTTACTACTCTCGTCTATGGGGCAATCACTGTCAACACCCCCTCATTGTTGATGATGGCATCGATGGGATTGGAGGAAGAGGAAGAGGAAGATAATACACCATAACATGAAGAGAGGAAAATGGCTTCAACTTGCAAGTCTTCTTCTCAATCCCTGTTAATTCTGCTCTCAATATTGACCCAAATCTGGATGTGACAAATTTTTTCCTTACTGTCAGACATTAACTCCACTTTTGTTACTGACTCTAAAACTCCAAATAGAAAATTTTCCTTACCTTTTTTCCCTTCCTCGTTTGTGTTCCTCGCAATTTTCCTTATCCACAGGTAAGGGTCGCAATTCATGTCATGTTGTGTTAATCATGTCATAAACAAGTTGAGTCATTCGAGTAACTAAAAAACTATATAAAATAATTATATATATTTATTAAAACAGAATTTTATAGTGTAAAATTATCTAATCCCTCTAACGAATTAAATATAAAATCACATAAAAATTATTATTTTTTAAAACAAATTTTCTTTATTAAATAGATTAATTCATGTTGACCCACTTATATATTTGGGCCAACTCATGTTACTTTTAGATTTTGTCTCTGTTACATGTTTCGGGTTAGGTATGTTATCAGACCATGTGTAATAGTTTGCTAGCTCTACCCATAAGCATGAAACACACTTTTCTGAAGTCTCTCAAAAATTCAAGCTTGAAGTTTGTTCCATCTAGACTCATCAATAAACATAATACCAGAACATATCAAAATAAGATTTATCTTGAACATTATTAATAAGTCCATATTGTACTAATGTAAAAGAATAAGGCTTAAAACTGATACATATATAAACCTACAACTACAGAAAAAAAATTTATTGCATTATCAATAACTCTAATGATAATAACTATATTTCCTTCCTCTCTTTAAGTTGATAAAATTTATGAGCAAATCATTCATATATTATCAATATTTTTCTATTACCTGTCTTATTAAATATTTATTATCTATAATTGATCTGAAGGACATAAAACTATGTCAAATTTCAGATCCCCCCACCCCCACCCACCCACCTATTTTACCTCTTGTTCCTAAAATTCCAAGGTGTGACTTTTCCACTTAATCCTCAACAAATTAAATCTTACTTACTATCATTTTAATCATCTGAAACTTTCTTAAAATTTTATTGAATAACTTAGTTAACCAAACTAAATACTGATCTTGTGAAGTTGAAGTTTTTTCAAGATTCAATTAGATATTACCAAGTCCGACATTTTTATCTCCCTTTTGTTTTTCTTTAATCTCATTTGATCTTGCATTACAAAAAATTTAAGATTTTTCAGCTTACCATAAGTTTTAATCACCAAAGCTAAAAAAATCTGTAACGTCCTTGTTAAATTATATAAATAAATTGTTTATCTGTACTAAATCAATGGCCCATTGTCCTAAATAGAGTTCATATGAAAAAAAAGGTTCCAGATTGTTGCCAGAGGTAGTTGGGAAAACAAAATCTTGAGACACTGCAAACATATCCTTGCAAAGTTCAAAAGCTTCATTTTATGGTTTTAATATCAATAATTCAAGTTTTTTTATTTATAATTTGCATTCCCACAAATTCCAATATGAGTACCATATGGAATTTACAAAGACAGATGCCAGAAATTATCAAAATTATATTACAAGTACATGTACATTAGGATGTGGAGAATGATTAGAATGGCCATCAGAAGAATTAAGTATCAAGCATGACTCACCAGATTCAAGTCCAACCCTTCCAAGATCAGTGACTTGCTGATAATATGCTTTCTGCCATGCAGACAAATCACATTTTAGAATGACTTGTGTTTTCCCTGGGAGATACTTTTCCACCTCAGCTTTCTTCCTTCTTAGTAAAAATGGCCTTATAACCTGAGATTTCAAAATTGTGTTATAGTTAATAGTATGAAGAATATCCCAAATAGAAATAATATGCAAGTGGTTACTCACCTGATGCAAACGGCGAATGATCAGCAATTCTTCCTCATCTGTAAGGGAAAGTTCACATTTATCCATAAACGGTGCATTAAACCACTCCTCAAAATTTTGTACTGAATTGAAAATACTCGGTAGAAGAAAGTTAAGCAATGCCCACAGCTCCTGTAAACTATTCTGTATTGGAGTGCCAGTCAAAAGGAGTCTGCGGCGGATACGATATCTGGAATAAAAGAACCCTCCATCAAATAGGACATTATAGAGAGATGATTAGCTGATAAGAAATAAATGAAACTTAAAATTTTAATTACACTGGAAATAATCTGGAGTTTCATCATGAATGTATTTCAATCACTTCAAAGATAAATTTATACATAAGAAAAAATATCTACAAGCAAACCGAACTCAGAAAATAAAATATTTTGAAGAGATCAAATTTCTATTATTTAAAAAAACACTCAAAATGGTACTGAACAATGTTAAATGGTACTTCATGATTGCCTAATTTAAAAATAATTTTCTTCCAAAGTCTAAAATTTGGTTTGAGGTTAGAGTTTTGATCTCCAACTGGAATGAGATTGTATAAGTGTTGTGTTGACATGTTGAGACATGGTGATGGTGGCACCGATGAGGAGAGTAGAATCGATGAGAAGGAGGAGAAGCAGGAGAGAATAAATATATATAAGAGGAAGAAGAAGAGAAGGCTTACATCTGATGTCATTGAACAGTATGTCCTCGCTTGCCTGAGTAAAGATCTCATTTTGAGTGATAGGGCTAAGAATAAGTTTAATTGGTTAATGGGTTTTGTGTTTACAAGTTAATATATAATGGGCTGTGGGTTAATTATTCTATGTTTTAAAAAGGAGCAGAGCAACAGTGGCAATCCCTCACACTCATTAGATGCAGCCTGTGGCAGAGAAGTGAATCGACAGAGAGCAACTGCGACCTATAGAGTTCATGAAGGATCTATCAGTAGTGCTAGTCTCATTTCGGTTTTGATCCATGGGCACAACGAGATGTTACATTCACGCTCAATGAAAGAGAAAACATTTCAAACCATGAGATAAACTACCCACAAAAGGGTAGAAAACCCCTTCTAAATGTGTGCTTAGCAGGTTTACAGAACTAACAAGTAACCATCAGATGTTTCATTCCACATCTACCAATGTTTTATGCATACAATTATATTAACTCAAGATCTATTAACCATGAAATGTAGGGAACTAGTGAAAAGACTTCCAAATTTTGGCATAATTAGATCGACCACATGAATCACAACTCATCCACTGTAGGACTGTGTAGCAGCAAACAGTACATGGACTAGCCATCACAGATACCCAGATTTTTTATGTCAGATCTTTCTCTCATCTGCTCAACTACTTAATCCTCACTCCTTGTTGGTCATAAAAGCTCCACTGTGAATTGAAGATGCATTTTGCCTTTATCAGGCAACAAGAAAAATGGGGCTAAAGAAGCAGAAAAGAAGAGAAAGGAGATCTTCCAGCTCTCACTAATAATTTATTAGTCACTTTTCTCACCTAGTTTTCCTAAGAAAAACAACAATGAAAAGAATGGATATTTTCCAACCTAATACTGTTACTTCTTCCCATCTGTATGGCAGATAAAATACCATCTTGGATAGATGCTTTACCTTTACCTACTATCAGTAGGTATTCAGTACCTTGCCCTGAGATCAAAAGTTGCACATCAACAGTTTCTTCAGTGAGTTATTAGTAATAAAAAAATCTACTTTTGCCATATACCTATGTTGAGCAAATACAGTGTATGTTAGAACATTTAGATCTAAGTCGAAGCATTTTATTTCCATATACCTATGTTTCTTCAGTGATTTATTAGTAATAAAAAATCTAATTTTACCATAAGCCTATCTTGAGCAACAGTGTATGTTAGAACCTAGGCCATATAATGAAATTACAACTGGAGAGCATACCCAGACACAAGCGTCCTGGCAAGAGCACACTCATGGTTTTTCAAGCGGTGTCCTTCATCAACTATCATGTAGTACCAGTGAGTTTTCTTTAGAAAAGATTTGTCTCTCATTATCAGATCATAGTGTGTGATCATCACGTTAAATTTTCCTTCTCCAGAATATTCTTCCCTCATTGCTTTCCTTTCATCTAGCCGCCCATCATACAGTACTGCTGTGACACTGGAGACAAATAAAAAGTTAACCTTGTTGTCAGTAAAAAAAACAGATATTCATGTCAGAACAATTTATTGCTACACTATCCACCTGGGCACCCATGCTGAAAATTCATTGATCCAATTAGGTAATACTGCCTTTGGAGCTATAATCAAATGTGGGCCAGTGACACCCTTGTTTTCCATCAGATATGCAATTAGTGCAATGGTCTGGATTGTCTTTCCAAGACCCATTTCATCAGCCAAAATACCATTCAAATTATTGTTAAACAGTGAAAGCATCCATTGAAGTCCTTCTATCTGATAAGATCTCAGCTCCCCTCCTTGAAGTAGTGTTGGCTGTTCTGTTACCTGCAGAATCCTAACATGATTTCTAACATTCTCATGGTAATGCCACAAAATAATGGGTTTAGAAATGCACAATTAGAGAAGGTGAATTGTTCATAAAATTAAAAGTAGTACAACGCTAAACTACTAATTTGAGTATCAGGAAGTAATAAGAAACCATTAGTAAAGGTTATCTAAATATAATTCCATGGCCAATGAACTCCATTGAGGGCATCATCATTAGTCAACCAAGAGCCATCAAATACCTTTCATTGGTTAGTAATTTTCCCCCATTTTACCTTTAAATTGTATCACCTTGTTTAACTGTTGTATCTCTATTCTCTAGCTCTACTCATGGATATATCCAAGAATGATAACAAACTATACCTCTTACTATTGACCTAACCTAACCATTGATCATTCATCCCTCTTGTTCTACCAATTCATTTATATTGGAATCACTAAGTTATGTTCCTAATTTGTTTGTGACACCTAAATAAAAAGTGACTATAAATATTTGTGTTAGAGTTATTGGGTGATTGGAGTTGTTAATTATGTATCTTGCAGGTTCAATCTGAAACTAAGTGTCTTGGTTATAGAATGTTATAGCAAGTCCTATGTATATCATGTCATGATTGTCTCTAAATAATAACAATAGAAAATTTCTCAACTTTTATCGAAGTATAGTCTCTAAAGATTAAGATTTTTTTTCTTCATTTTTTTTTGTAATTCAGGTATCCAGCTCTTTGAACCGACTAATCCTGGAGGTGACCGGCTCGGCTCTACAAAAGTTTCCCACTAGCCACGTAAATCGGGAAGCACTCGCGAAGGCCCATCCAAACGGCCAACGTCCTTAGGATTGTCGTCCCACTGAAGGAAAATTTCTACAGTGCGCTACAGCTGAGATTCAACCGCTTAGAGGGCCTAACCGCTGCACCATTGCCCTTCAATCCCCTTGGAAGAGGCCACTAGTTTAATATAATGGTACATTCTCCCCTTTGTCAACCACCATAAACCCCAATTTTATTTCGCTCCTCAAATCTCTATACTAATTAGTAATATTGATATTACCAATATTTTGATTAATATTGTAAATAGTTGTATCATTGTTAGTGTTGAAAAGAAGACTAATTAAGTTATCTAATTGATTGATATTGAAAATAATAACACCATCAATTAAATTTATAATTTGTAAATTAACATATAGTAATAAATATTGATATTTTTAGTATTATTAATTTATTATTTCATTAATACTAAATAAATACTAATTGTAATACCATATCAATTCTATTTATAATATTCGTAATTTATATGGATTATTTAACTAACTATATTATTCTTTCTCTAGCAATAATAATAGACATATCAATTCTGATAATATATCAAGTTAAGTTCAGCCTATTAATCACAATAATAATTATTTACTAGCATAACACAGGAATATATGTATAGTTTTTTTTTATCAATTTAATCCAAGCAAATCTACCCATCCAATATGAGCAACACCTACTTTTTGGAAGGACCAATGCCTAATTTTTGGAAGATACCGATATTAATTTCAACGGCCATGTTCCATCAAATATCAGGGAATTACAACAACCAGAAGGTCTTTCAACTCTATTCCACAACCATAGCTTTGCTAATAACACAATTCTATATACTACATGAAACCCACATAAAGCACCCTCTGTTTAGTTCCATGCCTCAAGAAATTATAAACATGTTAAATTGAAAATTCAACATCATAACAAAGTAACAACTGAAGCAACAAAGCAAACTTCTTACTATCATATGAAGGTTTTATTACATTAAGCAGCAGTGCTATCATGTAAGCAGCAACACGAGAGGAGATGACATGTTTCATAATACACTTGATTATGTTACAGGGATCCAGAGGAGTTTTTGGTTTCTAACTAGCATATGTAGAACAAAAAGTATAGTTAAATGTAAAGTATTAGCCATTGAGATGTACTAACAAAGAAAATTGGTATTGTTAGATGGTTTCCAGTGAAAAAAAGTTCTAGTATCAGAAGATGTCATGCCAGAGACTCAGAAGTATCTTTTAAAGCTGTAACACTTTCTGTTGTACTTACAAACTTAAGCTTAAGGAACTCTCATAACTTTTTTTAACCGACAAGGCCAGTACTATAGTTCTATAAATGTAAGTAGCATGATCAGTGATAATGAGCTGATCCTAGAAGCCATCTGATCACATATCAACTTGTATCTTTTGATAAACAAAAACAAAGAAAGTTGGATATGGCATATGACTTCTTATAATATACCTTTTCCTGTATTGAATGAACAGCAGAATTATATTGGCGCTGTCCTTCAAGCAAATCGTTTGCTTTTTCAAATTGAGTGGAATCACCATCAATAAAATCGTTGTCATCATCTAAAGACAACTCCCCTGGAGTTTCACAATTAGAGACAGAATTCTTTTCAGATTCTGAGTCTTTCGCTGCTTCATTGCCATCTGCATCCTTCTGCCTCTGTACTGCAGCTCCAAGACAGACGAGAAGCTCATTGGTCTTCGACAGAAGCATCGTCAAGCGTTCATTTTTGCTTTCTTCCACCATCTTCATGTATGCTTCTTGATCATCAGCTTTCAGTGCTTGGAACCTCAATTTCTCTGCACGTGTGGCACGTTGCCTTTGCCTAGCATGCCATGCCTAAATACGCTCATAATGCAATTTACAAAAGTAAGTAGAAAAACAAAAAGAAGAAAAATGAATATAGAAGTATTTTTGTGGAAGTTTCTAGAATCTCTCTAGCAATAGAAGAAGGATGTTTAATCATAAGTTCATTGCATGAATTGTACTTGAGTAATAGATTCTTAGAAAAACCAGCTTAGAACTGGAACAACAGGTTTCATCCACTGAGAAGTTCAAAAACAGAGAGAGAGTTATTTGGACCTGAATTCCATCATTTCGTTGCTTTCTTCTTTTGAGAACAGCTTGTGCTTGTAACTGAAGTTCACGGGCAGAATTAAGAATTTCAGCAAAAAATTTCCTCTTCCTGATATCTGCCTGGTTTTTTTCATCCTCTTCCAACCTCGACATCCTCTGGAGTGAAAAATTTTAATGGGAGAAGATTTAGTCACTCTTCTGTGTCTAACAACAGACAATCTCCAACTAATTGCATTTGTCCATTAAAACTGAAAAAAAAAATCTAAAATTTACTAATTGTGAATATAACCTCTGTGTATCTTTTCTTCCTGTGACGATCATCAGCTTCAATTCGAAAACTGTCACCAATACCATACATGCTAAAAGGATATCTTAATCTCATCATTCCCCAATCAAACAATTGTTTGTCAGGGTGTGCACATTTCTCATTCAACCAGTATTCTGCACAGACATCAGAACGCACTTTCCTCTGCAATTCTACTAACTGCCGAAGAGATGAAAGAAATATTGACCATGAGGATGTTTAGTTATAACAGTTAATATCAAATCACTATTATAGATTCTAGTAACAGTGACCGGTAACAACAATGAATAATTCATATCTGTAAGTCCCCTGTAGAAGTCATCAGAACAAGAAATAATACAAGAAGACGCTTGACACAAGCAACTCAAACTTCATAATTAATGTATTAACTTTGAGAAGTTCAAATGGGTAGATTCATATCAGCTATTACATATTTAAACCTTTACGTTCACTAGCAATACATCAACATAACTTTTGAGAATGCAAATTCTCCAGCTAACAGACCAGGAAAAAAAAAAATTATATGTCAGATTGAACAAGTTCTAGTTAAATTGTCTAAAAGAGAGATCTTAATCTACCATACTTGTTTAAAATAAATATTAGATCAATTATTTGGTACAGACAACAAGACAATTGGCATGGGTAACCAAATGCTGCAGTAACCTAAGTAACAGCCATACCAACTCATGCAATTGGCACAATCATCACTAGAAAGCAATGAAATATGTGCTTACAATTTCCAAATACCACACCATCATCATCATCGCTATGATTAAGCCCGTCTTACAACTATTTGGGATTAACCACATGGATCTTCTACTTCCATTGAACTCTATGCAACATTACATCATTAGTAATATTCAAATCTCTTAAACCATTTTAGTTACATTAGTTAGATTTTTCTTTAGCCACACCCTGTAGTTAGATTTTTCTATAGCCGCTCCCTGTATCCCTCATGCTTCAACTTTTTAATTGATTTAGCTTATCTAACTATGCAATGATAAAAACTACTAGTTGTCTTTAAAGATACATCTTAATCTGTTTTCACTAATATCATCCTCTATTAAGGCTATGCCTAATTGGTCCTTGATAAAAGTTATCAAGAATTTTTATTACATCTTTTCTAATAATCTCTCACATCCATCATAGCATTTTAATCAAATTTACAAATACAACAAAACTAAAAAAAGAAAGAAAAAAGACCCACTGATAAAATTTTCCAATGATTTAGAAGGCCAATGTATAATTTCATGGTTTATTAAAATTCTAGGATCTTTTGAATACTCTCAAGAACTAAATCTGATCACGACCATCAACAATAAGATGGAGGAAATGTGTCTATTACATGAAGATGGTTGACTTTCTTATAACAAGCCTATAATTTCTTATTTATTAATTCATTGAGAAATAATGATTAATTGGTTCTTTTATTGTAAGTGTACATGCAAACTCGGGTAAATATGCAAAAAATCCCCCATCATAAATTATCAAAGCTTAAAATTAAATTCCATTTTTTTCATGGAAAGACACAAAAGAGAAAGCATCAAACAACAATTAGGAGACAATCTAGGACTTGAGTGCATAACAGAATGAATAAAAATTAAAGACATAACTTTCTTTTTGAAAGAGAAAAAATTTATCACGCTCAGAAGTACTGGTAAGTGATAAGGTTTTGTTGTTACCTTTAAGCCATAAAGCTCAAGCAAACACTTCATTTGTAGGTCTTCCCCCATGGTCACTGGTAACTCTGAAAAAACAGAGAAAAAATATATCTGTTGATAAAAGAGAAAGCATGTGGTTGTTTCTTTGACATCATTGATATGTCCTAGTTATTAGGCAACTAAAATGCCATGTTGAAAATATAGAACCAAATTACTAAAAGGTTAAAATAAACAGAAATTTCAATATTTCTTAAGCCGAAGAAACATAAATAACAAAGTAATAGGTGTCACAACCAGGTCTATCATACAATCATGCTGGTTAAGATTAATAGATTTGTATATTTTTCTTTTAAGTTAAAAGTTTGTGGTAGTGTCTATCCCACAAAGATCAAAACCTTTTAGTATGAGCGTGTCCTTTTCCTCCATAAAATTCTCATTACAGCAGCAACAAGAAACAAAATGTATTTGTTTGCAAAAAAAAAAAAAAAAATCAGCCTTTCCTATAGACAAAAGTCATCTTTATGACTGTCATCAAATTGTGTTCTCCATCAAGAAAACTAAACATCTGAAATAGATAGTAAAGAGTGTGACTTGGTGGTTTCTCTTTCCAAGTATTTGAAGATTAAAATATTTCCTTGTTATTAGATAAGAGAGATGACAAAACCTTTGATCCTTGATACAGAGTCATAATTTTCTATATAGAGCTCTGGTGATAAAAACATAGCAATAGTTTTTTTCAAAGGAAAAAAGAGAGATAATATAAGACTGTTGAATGTAGCATAACATCAACATTTAAGAAAGTATCTTACCTACTAAAAACATAATTTTTATACAAAATTCTCAAGAAAAGACAATGAACTTGAATTAGTTGCTTTGCTCAAAGGTAAACATGGTAGGAAAATCAAATTAACCTTCAAGTTCTGTGAGGCGATGTTGAATTAAACTATTAAAGCGACTTTCTTGTGTTTCTCTCAATGCTGAAGAAGACATATGACTTAGTTGCTGCTTCAACAATGCATCTTCTAGCTCTGAAATCAATGTTCCACTAGTTGACTCTGCAGAAATCTGTAAAGAAATGTATAAAGTGTACATTGTTTTTAATCAAAGGAATTCAATGAGGAAGTATATATTCTCCAAAAAGAGAGGGCAACTATACAAATTGTCAGTACTGGGCAACAGAAAAATTATCACAAGTATTATGAAGGAAAATGAATTTTGAAGAAGACTAGAAGTTCTCTCGCAGGAGGATGAACAACTCCAAATATATAGGGTGTGTTTTTTTCTTTGAGTCATGGACTCCCTTCTCAATATATGTTCAAGTTGGATTTGGATGCCAACTATTTTAGTGAGGATGATACTATTATAATGAAACATAATTGCTTGTAATATCTGAATTAACTTTCACTTCTTTTGTAAATGGATAACACTTCTTTCCAGTTGAGTTTCCCATTCGTATCCACCTTCTAAACTTAAGCATCATATATTTGAGAAAATTTCAATACTTTGGTTGGAGTTGCCAAAAGAGCATCAGCAGATTGAATCTTGGAAAGTGATTTAGACTTGAATATTTCAAGTTCATGGCCACTATAATGAACATATAAACTGGAAAAAATGACCACAGTATACCAACAGCCTGTATTGAATATATCAACTTCTTATATTGACTAGAAATAATGAAGGCTGGAATCTACTTTCTTCCTAATGGAGTCCAACTTCCTTCACACTTCTAATTTTAAACATGTAGCATTTTTCTGATCTTATGATATGAAGGACAACTTCATTTATTAGGAATAAAATAAGAAATAAAATTGGACACCATCAATTTAGCAAGCACCTTTACCTTAACAAAGTTTTCCATTTCTTTTCAAGCTTGGTAAGTTTGTGACCTGGTTCCCTGATCACAAAACTATACAAACTTTTCTAGTTCCCTATAAAGCATTTATGGAAAATAGAAAATGGCAAATGATATTCTATCGTAGCCACCATATGTTATGTCAATAGAAACCATTAGTCATTTAACAGATATGTCGTGCACATTTTTTCACGTAAGAATTAGTTCAAAAATTTGCCTCAAAACATCATTTAGAATCAAGACAATCAAAAACTAAAATTAGTTACTGCAATCCGAGACAAAGTTTGAACCGAATGCTATATTTTTACATGTTAATCTTTTATGTCTACATACTCGCACATCTCACTTTCTAACAATTATAACCGTTGATGCACGTGCATCAGAACATCAGTTGTTCAACCAAAAAAAAATTCACACATGCACCCTAAATACATGGTCCGTCTGTTCTCATATCTTTGCGAGCATTCCTCTCTAAGGATGATAATCTAAGTTTTGACCTCAAGATAATGTGACTTCATGTACCAAAGATCTCAGAAATGTATGCTCAAAAACGTAGTAACTCTGTAAAAAATGATGATTTTGCCAAAATAAGTTCTTGCCGAGCAGCAAACAAAAACGAAAAAAATAAATAAATCATTGCTATCAAAACCATAATTTTCTATAAGAATCAAGCGATATAACAGGGACTTCCAGACGACCTCTTCGCCAGATGAAGGAGTGCCACCGTCCACGTTGTCCACCTCGTCTTCCGGAGCCGGAGCACTCTCCATTTCCAACTGGGCCTCCCTGGACGGAGGTACAGAAGAATCCGCATGGTAGATCGAGGATACGGCTCGGAGTACGTCGGGCGGCAGGGGAAGGTTTCGGGATAGGAGATTGAGGGACGCGATGAGGGTCTTGGTCTCCTCGACGCGGCAGCCCGAGGGAGGCTGCAGTTTATCAACCGAAGAAGCCATGGCGGCGGAGGGAGGCTTCAGCGAATCACCGCCTCTCTGCTCCCGATTCGGCCGTCCAATTCCAAGAAATTGCAACAAATCACAGCGCGCTATTTCTCCTCCTCCATCCAATCTTTCAAATTTATTATGATCTCGCGCTCGGTTTGCTTTCCGCTTCGCTCTCCTTCGCCCCCAGTTTCCTACCGATCGAACTCGCTCGCTTCTTTTTGTTTTACCTTTTTCTGTAATTTTATTTACAAAAAAAAA
>JBBUKS010495835.1:0-14803 GCA_038050645.1 Hedychium gardnerianum
GAAACGCTCGCCTCCAGTACCTCCGTTAATCCATCTCAGGACTAACACGGAGGAAATAAATCACGAGGGCTAATCTAGCTAGCTCGAACAGTGACTAGTGTATAAGAGAGGACAGGAACCTGACTACTAATCAGAATTTAATCTCAAACCTCATTGTAACAACACCTTATGCACTAACCACTGTCTCATCCCGTGGGAACAATAATTTTTTCATCCAAACACCAACACCCCGTCAAGCAATTAAGCCACGTCATATTCTCCTTCATACTTATTTAATTTATTTTTTAGTTTTTAAAAAAATAAATATTATGGGACATAGCCAAACTTCCCCTTCCTTTGAATTCCGGTTATGTAAATAGACAAAACACACAGTGCAAAAATGTTAATTACAACCCCGAAAGGATAGGCCCTGCGCGTTCCACGTGGCGCAACCACGTCCTCCAGAATCCGAGGAGACCAAAAAACCCAATATTTTATTAGCCCCACTGTTCATCTAGCCCCTCCCTTTTCCCCTTATTTCCTGTAAGCCACCCCCTCAACTGAGCTCCCTGAACGCAGACACCTCCAGGCCAATCCGCCCACCGCAAGCTTTGACTTCTCTACTCGTTCCTTTCCCCTTTTGCCAAAGCCTCCTCCTCCTCCTCCTCCTCCTCCTCCCTTTCCTCCTCTAGATCTCTTCTTGTTTCTCTTACCAAACAGGAAAGGAAAAGCACCACAAGGGAGACCTGTTGAGGTTGGATGATGGTATAGACTCTTCTCTCTTCATTCCTTCTCCTTCTATTCCTTTTGCTGCACTTGTATGTTTGATGCTGAAATGCTAACAGTTCTTCAATTTGATTGCCATGGAATGAAGTCTCCTTACTGTTTGCTCTTGCTTGCTGGCTGTATTATGGTTTAGTTTAGCTTAACTTGTTAAAAATGGGCAACTTGCCTTCCATACTGTTTGATTGTAGTTGGCTTCGGAAACTAAAACCCTCTACCTCTCTTTTGCGAAGAGTAGGGAACGACAAATCGATGATCAGACTATCTAATTATGGTGTGGTTAAAAGTCTCCCTGGTCTAGTTGTATAAGGTGTGATGAACACCATCAATGATGTGTTTGTTTGCTAGTCGCTACGATCATTAACGTGGGCAATGAGTAGTTGTTGACTTGCTATTTTCTCTTAAACAAGGTGGAAGTGGGTTTCGATTAATCTATTTGCTTGCGAGCATGAAAACTAAGTCTTTTAAAACACACAATGATGAACACGAGAATGGAAGTATGTAACATGAAATAATACTGGAAATGAAGTATAGATATCACAGATCAAAGCCGAGAGGTAATGCATTAATACCCACCTCATGTAGCCGAGAGGACATACATCCTTTGCCTAGCCATGCCACGGCTAAAAAAAACTGGTGGAGTGTTGTTTCATTAATGTTGCTTCCTATTTCCTTAGAACCCTTTTCCAGAAAAGAATATCCTTTATGTTTAGTTTTTTGTGCAAGTACAAACTAATAAAAAAATTTATAAAAATTTGTTCTTTGAGTGCCATGTGGGTGACACAAAAGAATCCAATATGCCATGAAAAGTGATGTCTAGCACTGCAAGCCAAATAACAATTAAGGCACTCAAAAAAATAGTCCTGGTGAAGAATAAACTAAGAGTGGGGCTATCAAAGATAAGTTCACGAATGCTAACTGATTTCTGCAGTGGCGGAAAAGATATGGAAATCAACTACTCATATAACATTCTTAATTCCATAATCTGTGCTGGAACAGCTCACCAGGAGAGACCTATAAAATGCACTAAATATGTAGAAGTCTTGAGTCTGTCATATGCAATGTTATGGGAAATTCCATTGTTGATCTAGTCCGTCGTATGCAATGTTACATATTAAGGGCTATAAATGTTCAATTTAGGGAGATCTAGATTGTTGATAGGGATATGAACAAATGCAATGGCAAGCCTTGAGAAGTCCTAAAATGGTTTAAGAGTCTTGAAGATGTCTTGTTTATTGTTCAAGGTTTTGTGATTGACCGGTTGTTATTAGTCGGTCAAGCATAGGTGAAACTGAATTCAAATTTTAGGTTTGTTCCACTTTTGGAAAACCAATTATTGTTCACGGTCAAACGACTAGAAAAAGCACATTGGGTTTCAGTTCTCATTTTTAAAGGACCTAGGCAACTAAAATCTCCTAGATGATTTGTGCAAACTTTATGTTCAGTGAACTAGTCGACCAGTGGTTGTTTGATGAACTAGCCGATCAATGACTTGTTAGTCTACTAAATCTTTCCATTATGTTCACACTTAGCATCTGAGAGTAGAGTATAATCAACGAAACATCTCTAGGCGACTAAAGAATTGTTAGACTACTAAAATTTAAATTTTGGTTTTCAATAGCGTATGATTTTGCTCGATGCTAGACAACTAGTGTGGACTACTTGAATAGTTCCAAGAAAATATGTATTTGGTGAAACTAAATTTCTAACTTTTTTTGGGACAAACTTTTCTATATTTCTTTCAGGGATTCCCTCCAATGGAAACCACACATTTCCATTCAAATATTGACCACGTGGAAAAGCTCTAGACATTCTCAAAAGGTAAAAATATGTTATGTTGATTTAGTTATTAATCGAAAAGCTCTCTATTGGTAAATCTAGTCCCATTCTTGTATTGATCCATGTTCTTTAGGGTGGCATGTGATTAATAATCTTAATGTATTGATCCATTCTTGTATTCGATTGTTAGGATTTAAAATGTATTGTATTTGCTCTTTATGAGCATATTTAGTCAATCTAGATCAGGGATACCTTCTTCAACAAAAAACACACATTTTCATTCAAAATTTGCTTATGTGGAAAAGGTGAAAATGTTTGATCTCAGTTTTGTTCTTAATCTTAAAGCTCTTTATTGGTAAATCTTGTCTCATTCTTGTGTTCATTTTCATTAAGATGACATGTGATTGATAATCTTATTGTATTGTAGTTTTTATATTCATTCATATTTATTGTATTTGGCCTTTGTGAGTAGATTTAGTCGGTCTAGATCAGCGATGTGACATCTTATTTGAATGTGATGTCTTATTGTATGGTGACATGTGATTTCAAACCATGTCTAGAAAAGTCTAGACATTTTCATTCAAAAATTAATTATGTGGAATGGCTCTAGACATCATAAAAAAGTGAAACATATGATCTATGATCTCAAATTGGTTCTTAATTGCAAAGCTTCTATTGGTGAATTTAATTTAATTTTTGTATTCTACATTTCTTCTTATTTCAGAAACAGACTTTGCATAGATCAGATTCAAGGTCGCTGAAGACACAATGAGGGACATGAAACATGTAGAATTTGTAGAACCATGCAGTGACAATGCCCTCGATAAAGAAACAGGTGCAGGTGCAAATGCTGCTTCAGGGGCGGAAATGGCGCTTATCGCTACTACTCCACTTTCGGAGCTCATTTGGACTCCACATGAAGGTTTAAGTCTCAAGTACACTGACTACAGCAAAGCTGAAAATAAAGCCCATTTGTGGAAAGAAGAACCATTCAACACGATAATTTCTACATCATATTGTAATAATGGAGGAGAGTTTAGCACCAGTGAAGATAGTACTAAGCATTCAACTCATGATTCCCCTAAAAATGCTGATGAGGTAACTATCTTAGATTCTCATGCAAGACCGAGTCATTCGCCGCTTGCCTCAAGCAGAAGAATGCCTCAACAAAATTCTAGTAAGTATCCTATGTATTTTGTGCTCAGTTAAACTGCACAAGAGGATTTACCACCCTTTTAGCATATGTTTCTTTACAAGGATTCTGAAAATTCTTCTAGTTTTGAAATATTTTTTGTTATGACAAGGATCTTTTGGAGATCTAAAGTTAGTAAAAGAAATAAATGAAGCGTGTTCTGATTTAAACCAGACAGTTAGGAATGATGTTGGCACCACTTCTGCAAAAGATGCAATCAATAATATTGTCGACAAGATTACCTACCCAGGTATGCGCAACAACTGCTTATCAACTTGTGTTCACTGTGTTATGCTTATGTCATATTGTTTTAAAGGTCCATTTAATAGTCGACTTCTGATTTTTTACTGTGTCTTGAGCCAGCAGTTATGGAATCTGATTTTGCGACTACTGCTGGAATTTTGAATGAGCCTGAAGCAGGAATCGATGTATCAAGAAAAAATGTGAAATCTGGCTTCATTGGAGTATCAGGATCTCATCATTTAGTGTCAGCAAAAAGAGGAAAGTCTATTTCAAATGTCAGATCCACAGATCAGAAATATACTGATTCAGCTATAGGGGATCACAAATATGACAATTTTAATAAGCTCGATAATTTGTCTTGCTTATTGGTTCACGGTAGACAAGATTTATGTGGTTCCAAGTCCAAAGTTAGTTGTCAAAACAATGTAGCATCAGTTGCTCACCACTTCGGTAAATGCAAAACTCGACATGCTAACGCCGAGTATGAAACTGCTGAATTTATTCATAGAAAATTGGAAAAGGGTAAGGAAAAGGTCCTACATGATGAAGATTATGATAGCCACTCAAAAGAGAAAGAGAGTGACACTGAGAGTGCTGAAAGCTGTAATAGTAAGAGAATGATTTCGAAAAGAAATCGTTCTTATACTTTCGACATGAAGATATCCAAAGGGTTTAAACGTATGAAAAGGGATAACAATGAAGGATTTAAGCGGATGAATAGGGAGAACAACGTGGATCCCTGCTCAGGATCTCTTATTAAAAAACCTAGCTCTTTTATTAATTGGATGTCAACAATAGCAAGTAATTTTTCAAGAAAGACTTCTTTGTCTGTTCTTCCACAATGCTATAATAGTATGAAAGAAAACTTTGGTGCTCTTCGACTATTGCATGAGAAAAGTGATCAGGAAGTCCTGAGCAGAACTGTGGGTTTTAACTCTTTCTTTCAGGCACTTTATTCTCCAAATTTCATGGTAACTAATATCATAGCCGATGGTGATTATCGAAGAAAAGCTAGTATGTCGGGAGATAGAAAAGTGATGAGGGATCAGTATAAGGATTCTCCTAATGGTGCAATAGGTAACTTTTTGCAGTTCAAGGTAAACAAGGCAACTCTTCGAAGAAACATAAGCAGCACGTTCCCTGCAGGAGCTGACCAACCATATCGTTTGAAAGATTTGAATGCATCTGTGAATATTGTATGTGGTGGTAATGCTAACAAATCACATAACCAAGATTCTTCAGGTGAGAAGAACAGTTATCCCGTTGAAGATTTCCCTGCAATAAGGATCAACATATCTTCCTCCAGCACTAAAATGCATGAGCAGTTAAAGCAAAGCACAGAGAATGGATTTTATTTGAAAGGAAGAAACAACTTGATTTCCTCAGATAAGATAGTTTGCACAGGTGCCGAAGAGAATGAAAATGTTGGGCCTAGTTCTGATCGAAGGTTCCCTGTGAATTTGATATATAATGACAAGAATAATTTTTCCGACAATTTATGGATTACTCGATTTTTGCGAAAGGCTTCCTCGCCTGCTTTGAACTCAGTTAAGTGCAATTTGAGCATAAACGACAATGTAAACACTAGCAGGAGATCTTTCAACGATGTTGGAAAGAATTATATGCAGTCTCTAGGTACACACGAACAACACCTTAACAGTTGTAAATCAGCTGAGGAAAGCTTCAGGATGGATAATAAAAGTCTTATTTCTAAAAGACATTTTCTCGAGAGAATTGTGCCCCCCACTGTGGAAGATTATGAAGACCGTCAAGCCGAGAGTCTAATGAAAATTAAACAAAAAACTTCAAGACATTTAGAGAATGAAGAAAAGGGTAGTCAGATCATACCACTCTGTAACAGTATTGTTCCTCTTCCTGATGTTAGTAAGGAACAACTTGGAATATTTGAAGCGATAAGGGGACTTCGTTTGTCTCGCACAATTTTGATAAGGTAAAATCAGTGATACTTTATTTTGTGGAATTTATTTTGAGATTCCTTATAATAGTTTCGCTGAAAGAGTTTGCTTAAAGAAGTGAAAATTAAGCATTCCAACTACAAAAGATTGGAGTATCTGCATACTTTTCTTTGATTAAAGTCTACATGGATATGTAGATTGCTCACTTAACCCCTTTACTAATCTAAATAAAACAGTAACTGTTCTTATGAATGGGCTTCTCCCTACAATGGCGGATACAGTAACACAAGGAGAACATATAAAAGGGGACAACACAATTTCTTGAATAATCTTGAGAAATAAGTCTCTCAAGTGGGCCTATTCCTAAAGCGGGCATTCAACAATATGTGATAAACTAAAGCAAGAAGAGAAGAAAATACTCATGTAGGATCCGAGCAAAAAGATGAACAACACAATTTGACCCTCTGTAGGGCATAACAAACTAAGAATAAGACTTTTTATTAGTAAGTGAAAGAATGCAAGAATAAATAATATTATTTTGATCTATAATGGCACTTAAACTACACAGATAGAACCCACAAAAAGAATAGAGTTAATTTCAACATGATAAGTAATCAAGAGAAGGAGAAGGGATGGAGAAGGAGATATGCACTTGCAGTTCTAGACTGTAGAAAGAAGTTAAATTTTCTGTAGAGAGACTACGATCTGAACTTACAGATTGATGCAAAAAAAGGAATATAATTTGAGAATATTTTAATTTTGAATTTTGATATGAGTTTTTGGTAATAATTTGAGTTGTTTGGTGATAATCAAAGTGTGGTAATTAGTATACTTTGGGTTGTCAATTTCAATTTGGGTAGTCAATTAATAGGGATAATAATATTTTCTGTTTTGCTTATTTGTTTTCCAATTTTCATTAGGATTGAATCTATTAAAGTTGTTTCCATTGTGCGAGGCTTTGTCCCGATTTTGGTATTACATCAATTTGGTATCAAAGTTGAATTCTAGTTCAATCTTGATCTCCAATACTAGTCACCCTCCTTGAGTTGCCACTCGGTTCTTGTTCATTAGCATCTTTGCAATCTCCCCAATACCAATTGTAAGAATTAGTTTATGGTTTTAAGATTTAGAAATTGTTAAAAGTCATTATTGTAGACCAGATAAACTTTAACGATGTAAGATTATTTCTCACCTTGTAAGTTCTAATTCTCAGTGATAGTTTTGTTCGATTTTGGTAGATTGGACCTCACATGCCATAGATTAAGGATGATCTTGATTAAACTTAGATTATGGGTTAAGACAGGAACATTAAGTCTTGATTATGCGTGATTGCCAAACCTAAGATAAACTAAAGTCTCAATTTATCTTATAAATTATCTCTAGTCACTTGTATCTTCTACGAGATGACCAGTATGTAAGGAGTAGTTGAATCTATTAGGATGAGGTGTGTAGTGGGAGAACCAAAAAATTACTAGTAAATATAATAAAAGTAATATTAATTAATTTTATTATTATTAATAGTATAGACTTAGAGTTGAATGGACGACTAAGAATCATGTAGCCAATTGTGGGACTAACATGCCTTAATGATGACGATGATTAGTTGTACTAGCTTTCGGAAGTACTAAAACTAAACCAATGGCATGAGTTTACAACCCCACTCTTCTCCATTCCTAACTAGGATGTAACCTTACTTCTAACAGCTAACAAACAAAATACATACAAATGGGATCAATTTACGAGTGTATTAGTGCGACACGGAGTCTGTTATAGTCCAAGCATGATAATCTTTTATGTCGGTCAACAAGTTGAATTGTGATCTGTATAACAATGATGTCAAATTAATTTAAAGGGCAACATCAAATGCATATTCCTGTACGAAACAGTGAGGGCTACATTATAGAGCACCATTACTGCCTTCTTAAAGGAGGAGGCCTTCTTGTTCTGTTGGTTAGCTCTTGATGGTCGATATATTGAGGAAAGATTACTCTGTGAAGGACCTATGCTTCTTCAGGTAATTAAGCTCCATTCCTTGTGACAAGTATCAAAGATATCTTCGCTACAAACAACCATTGAAATTGGAAATAATTTTTGATGGCAAGAACCAATTAATAGAAACTATGCACATATTGTAGTTACGATATGAAGTCATTTAAGAATGCATTTATTTTCTTAGTACAAGTAGGTTAAGTTGTTCTGTTCGAATACACTATGTCATATGCATCGTCATTGTCTTATTGTTTTCTCTTTCTTCACAATTTTTTAGATGGATGAAATCAAGAAAACTCAGCAATAGCCTTGAAGGTTTTTTCTTGCGTCTGAGGCTTGGGAAATGGGAAAAAGGATCAGGAGGAACTGGCTACAAGGTGGCTCGCATAATTAGTAAGACTCTTCCTATTCATATCTTCTAGGAAATTTCGATACGATTTAGGCTAATGATAGATGAGAATGATTCTCAAGCCACCTGAAATTTCGCCTTATCTGAGAGGCTATGTATTGATATTGCAGGTGCCAAGCGTGAAAACTGCTTTTCAGTAAGAATTGGGAATCTCAAATGCTCCTTAGAGTGTTGCTTTGTGTCTAACCATGATTTTCTCGAGGTAACTATCACAGTTCATCATTAATATCTGGGATTTTACATATTAGTGATTTTATAATGTTTTTTTTTCTTTGACTAGATTCGCCATTTGATTGTTTTTGTTTCTTTTGCTGATTTAGTTTTCCCTTTTGTATGTTCAATCTCCTAAATCACTTTAACTGGCTTTTGATGGTCTGCTTCTTTTTCCTTTTTCTTCTTCCTCTGCTTTTTATTCTACTTTTGGTAACTTGTAATCATCCTCTTCTTCCTTGTCCACCCTCCCCGATTAATTGGCCTTAGCCATCATCACTTTGCAATCGGTACTGATACTATCTTGTCCCGCCTAATTCGTTCTTGCTTGAGTCGACAAGGCATATCTCACTCTACTCTAAGATTGGTAAATAATAACACAAATCATTTCCACGACAAAACTTAACTTGCAAATTGTGGATTTGCTTCAAGAGCTAAGGAACATTATTTCAAGTTACAAAAATATATCCTCTACGCGAGGCAATTGAATCACATGATATGTGTGCATACCGATAACTAGGATCACACATAAACTTTCCAATCTTTATGTGCCACATGATAAATCTTAATTCGGAAAGGGGGGGGGGATAATGCAAAAAAGGAATTTAATCAAAGAATTTTCGTATTTGAATTCTGATTTGAGTTGTTTAGTAGTAGTCCAAGTTGTTTAAGAATCCTATAATATCCCTATCGAACTATTTCATATCAAGCAAATTCATAAGGTCAATCCCCATGAAGTTTCATGACCAATCCCTTTATCCTTAAATTTTCTCAATATGTTATTGCCGTGTGATCTAGTGGTTATAGGTTCGAGTCGTGGAAATAACCTCTTGCAGTGCAGATAAGACTGCGTATAATAGACTCTTCCTTAGGACCCTGCATTGGCGGGAGCTTCGTGCACTGGACTGTCTTTTCTCTTTTTGATAGAACTTCAACCCCTCCCTATCACGTACCTTTCTAGCTTGAATCTCAAAGATTCCAGCAACTAAAGGCATGGAGATTGTGAGAGACAGTTAAACCTAGTTCCCCTTCTTCACCGCTACTTTTCTCACAACTCATTCGTTTATTCTTGTAGTCACTAACAAGAAGCTATCAGCAACTTATCGAAATTCTAAAACATACTTCTCTATCTAATATGATTCTTTTCCCCTTTTGATTGATCTCTTTGATTTTGTATGATAACCAATGTTTCGAGAAATGGTATATCGACTTGGCAAAGTTTCGAAACTTCATTTTTTTCACCTCTCCTACAACACAAAAGCAACAATTTATTTATTTTTTCATGGTAGTTTTTTTTTGGCAAAGCATGTTTGTTGTTAGTCATAATCCCCACGGGATGGGCTGATGGCTAGTGCATGGGGCGTTGTCATCATGAGGTCTGAGGGTCAAATCCTGATTAGTAGCTAGGTTCCTGTCCTCTCCCATGTACTGGTCACTGTCCGGGTTAGTAAACTAGCCCCCGTGATTTATCTCCTCCGTGTTAGTCCTAGGACAGGCTGACGGGGGCGTTGGGGGCGAGCGTTTCGCCTTTTATCATCATATTTGTTGTTAGTCATGTCTTTACACTTGACGAACCTTGATATATATTGCCTTTATTAAGACGATAAAGAAAGCTTGTAATGTTATTACTTTATCGACAACTATTAGCATATCTTGTTTGAGACCTATGATTGTAGACTAATTCTCTAAACTATCTTGTCATTAGCTTTAATGTCGATAACATAAATATCGTGTCTCTTTGATTTTGCCAGGAGGAGTTGAAGACTTGGTGGCTCTCTTCCACCTTAGAAGCTGATATCGAATCACCCTCCATGGAAGAACTAAGTCGAAAACTAAAAGAAAGGGAGGAGCTCGGGTTGTAGGTAGATAGTTATACTTGTTCGATGTGTTGCTACTTATCGTATCCTGATGAGCTTATCGGGACTACTGTATTCAATCGTGTACAAGTATAACATGGACCGATATTCGTCATAGTATGGACCGATATACTACTGTGTTCTTGAGACGAATGCTTGATAGCCGCGTTTGTCCGCTTGTTCGCGTGATGCTTGGTTGTTAACCGATTTTTAAGAGCTATTTATCGTTCTAACAAAGTTTGCATTGTGTGATATGTACTCATCAATGCTTCAAAAACTTAACCCCTTAACCCCTTTTTATGATATGCTCGAGTGACCATCATTTGGGGAGGAAGTCAATCTCGATCAGATTTGGTTGCTGTGTTGAGTCGCAGGCAGCTTGCCGGTGGGACTTCACTAATCTAGGCCGATAATGAGGTCTCGTTCAGGGTTTACGACAAACAATGAGCTTTGTAGCGGTGAGCTTTGCCGGTGGCACTTTGCTAATCGCGACAATGAGGTTGTGAGGTTGCAAACTCACGGCAGGGTCATCGCCGCGAGTAGGGGTGCAAACGAATCAAGAGCTTGTTCGTGAGCTTTTCGAGCCAATTTGAAAAATATTTGATTCGCATTTAAAATTATCGAATTCGAGCCGAACTCAAACATGTTTGATAAATTTTTTTGAACTGAATTTGAATCCATAATATTTTATTTGATTGTTTATAGGTTGCAAGTAGGATGCTGATGGGACTTCGCTAATCTAGGTCGATAATGAGGTTCCATTTAGGGTTTATGATAAACAATGAGCTTTGTAGTGGTGAGCTTTGCCGGTGGGACTTCACTAATCGCGACAATGAGGCCGCAAGGCAACAAACTCACGATAGTGTCGTCGTCGTGAGTAGGGGTGCAAACAAATCGAGCCTATTTGCGAGCTTTTTGAGCTGGCTCGAAAATATTTGATTCGTATTTGAAATCATCGAATTCGAGCAAAATTTGAACATGTTCCATAATTTTATTGAGCTGAATTCGAACCCATAATATTTTATTTGATTATTCATGAGTTACTCATGAAATGAACTCAAATTGAATTCTGATTATTTTTACACAATTTTAATTTAAATAGGTTCAAATTAAAGTCCAAACAATCAAAATGAACACGAATTTAAATCATTTCATCAAACTAAGGTTTGTCGGAACGGATGTGAAACGGTCAGAACGCCTCATGCAATGCCAAAGTTTCGGTAAATAATGTTGTTTGCTAGGGACGGCGTTCATGGGCGTTATAATGGCAAAAAGGAGCATGTAATGGAACGGACGAAGAAGGCTCTGGCTTCTCGGCGCCTCTCGAACAATGTCTCTCTGCATCACGGCTCCTTAATTCAAAATGAAGACTTTAAGATTTAGGGGTTAGAGCTCAGGGCTACTCCTTAATCTTATATTTGGATGGGGTGAGAAGAGATTTATTAATGAAAAAGGGAACCAAAGAGAATGAAGTGTAACTTCCTTACACCCCAATTTGGAACATAAGAAAATAAGTCATTTGAGGATAAGGGAGGATAAAAGTTTTCCTTCCCTTCCTACACTTTCTTCCCTCACCTAAGAGTAAAAGTTAATTTCATTTTATTTATCCTTCTCTCACCTTCTCCCAACGCGTAACCAAAAGATGCTAGACTTCTGAACCTTTCGTCGCGAACGCTTCTCGATTCATTCTGATGATCGATGAAAATTTTTTATGGGACCAGACCGGTTATCCCAGGACTAGCTAAGTATATTATTTTTTTTTCCTAATTTGAAATGAAGGATGAATGAAGATTTAGGATTTTATAGCGTCGAATAAGGAAGAGCAAGGATTTTCCGTGAGATTTAGGTTTTGGCTCAGTATCGAAGAAGTGGAAGGGTCGGCGTAAGAGAGCAAGGTTGTGTGAAAGACAAAAAAATAAATTAAGATTACGGATTTAAGGGCAAATAAAATTAATTAAAGGGAAAAACTTAACTAATATAAAAATAGGGGGGAAAATTAGTATAAATAAAATTAAGAATTTTTTTTAAAATAAAGATAAAAATAGGGGGAAAACTAATATAAATAAAATTAAATTTTCATAATATAATTATTAGTTAAAAATTGATTTATAAATTATTTTTTATTTATTATAATAATTATCTACTAAATTTTTGTAGATAATCTTATTAAACTTTATCATAATTTTTTTTAAGAAAAAATTCAAATGATCAAAATTTTATAAAAATATATCATCAAAATAAATTTTAAATGATATTTTTAAATTTGTATTGGTTAAAATAAAAATAAATATTGACAAATGAAATATCAATTTTTATTTGTTATGATTACTGATTATTTTTTTTTATAATTTTATCAAATCTTATCATTATTTTTATTTAAAATAAAATCAACCCAGTTACAAAATTTTACAAGAAAAATAAAAACCATCAAAAAACCAAAATTTATATGATATTTTAAATTTTTAAAGATTATTGACTATATTTTAAGTAAAGAGAAAGAGGATAAATCAGAAAAAGTGAATTTATCACCCTAACATTTTAGGGCGACCCCATATTTTTTTAAAAAAAGAGTAAATTATAAAAAATATTTATCTTTAGTACAGTGATCCTTTACATAAAAAAAATTAAACATCTAATAAGACATTTTACATTTGTTAAAATTAACTCAAAAATTTATCGAAGTAATCCATATACCAATTGTTTAAACACGTAAAGATCAATAAATTATGAAAAATATGTTACTTATTATAATTATTGTGATGAAGCATTATTACAAGTTAATAATCTAATTTTGAACCTTTTTCATCATCTCAATAAAATAAATATTCATATGAATAATTTAACGTTAATTTATATCATCATTTGACATCAATTTAATCAATAGGATACTTTAAAGATTTAATTCCACTGCTCTTGGGTTAGCTATATGATATAATTTTTATTATATTCTTTTCTATGTGTTTTTTTGACTTCGTATATTTTATTTTTTATTATTAATATAATTTATATATTTATGTAAATTATTTTATTAATTTTCTCTATTTTTTTTTTATAAATACATGATTGTTCTTCCAAATCCTGTTTGAAATTAAAATTCAATTATCTTTAAATTAAAATTCGAATAATTTGAATAACTTAAATTTTATTTAGAATTTAACTCGGATTAAAATTATTTATATTTTTAAATTTCAAATTATATTCAAATATTATATATATATTTTTAAATTAAAACTTAAATATTAATATTTAAATTCGATTCGATTCGATTCGATACTGTAACTACGATCCTGCAGTTTCACGAGTGGACGAAAAAAGTAGTTTTAAAACCAAGTTGTCTCCCAATTGCCCCACTTGTATGTACGGATTTAGAATCTATCCGTCTATTATTTTTCCGATGAGTAGACAGAAAAAAATGTCTCAAGAGTCTCGCACATACAAGTGGGCGAAGTGGGGGAACAAGTTGCAGCAGCCATTATTCTTTTTCCCTTTTAGTGACGGAGACTTGAGGTCTCAATTATCCGCTCACTCCTGCCTTCCTTAGTTGACATTATTTTATTTTAATATAATTAAATTAATTATTATATAATAAATTTATAAAATTAAATAAAAATTAATTTCAAATTAAATCAGTGAAATAATTTATTATATAGTGATTTATTTCCATTTTCTAATTTATTCTCAACTAAGTCCTAAGAATATGGTATAATGATCGTATGATCATTTTAGTTGTATAATTATTTAATTATATTTTCGGGCTTTATGAATTGATATAATTAGTGATAAAAAAATAAAATCGTCATCTCGATAACTCCTCCAAAATGACCCTCCACTATTTGGAAAGGAGATAAATCATGAGTGATTACAAACCTTTAAATAATGATCATTGCATGGAAGAAAATAAAAATCTGATAAACATTACACTGTCAAAGATTGACCTCTAGATTTTTTGATGGCAAAACTTCATACAATAACTTATAATTGATATTTATATAGATAATTATTTCAATAAATTTTAGAATTAATTCTAAACGAGTGTAAAATATTTTGTTTTATTAGAATAATTTTTTTTTATGATTTATTTTTTATTAAAAAATGGTAAGATTGTTGTCGCTAAGAGTACTTATATTAAATTTTTTAAATAAAATTTAAAATAAAAAATAAAAAAAATATTTTATTTAAATTTAAATATTCATTTATATTGTATAATATATTAATTTTTTTATAATTTATTAGAATTTTATTTATTTATTATTATTATTATTATTTATTTATTTTTTTAATATTATTTATATTAATGATGAAAATAATATTTAATATTTACGAAAGAGAGATTATAGTACGTGTAAAAAAATATTATTTAATTTTTAAAAATTAAATTTAAAAAATTATTATTCATTACATTTAAATTTAGAAAATATATATAATAATTGATACAGAATTTTTTTAA
>JBBUKS010495844.1:0-14801 GCA_038050645.1 Hedychium gardnerianum
TTTTTATCTTTAAAACTAGCCAAAATAATATAAATCAAACTATCATTTATCGCACTCAAACCTTTTGATAGAAATGATGATATCAATGTGACAATATTACTGGAATATAGTAAAAACAATTTTTTTTTCAGGTTTTCTATTTTTATACTGTCTATTTTTTTTTTTGAAAAATATAAAGTAATAAGTCTGCTATTTATTTTATATTTTTGTGCTATTTATTTAAATCGAACCCATCGAATCGATAAAATATTAATTAATTTAGTCAAAAATTAAATTAATCAAATTTTTTTAATTAGAATCTATAAATTTGACTCGATTTAACAAGTATTCGATTTCAATCCAAAATTTTAATTTATTTGATTTAATAGAAAATTTTAAAATTGAATATGAACGGTATTAATTGAATAATCAATTTTTTTAAAAAATATATATAAAATTCTAAAAAACCAAAATAAATTTATAAATTCAATCGATTCAATCTATTTATTCGATTTAACTAAACTTTCCTCATCCTTATTCAAAGAAACTTTGTGATGATTAAAAAGAATGAAACAGACAATTTGGACATTTTGATAGTAAATAACAATCTTAAGGTGCTTTGAGATTAATACACATTTAAGAGATATTTTATAAACTTATTAAACCACAAGGGCATTTTAATTATTTTTTGACTGTAAATTTACAATTTTGTCCTTTCAAACCCCTCTAAGTCAGTCAATGCACATGGATCACGAGGGTAACTTATGCTTATTTTGAAACCTACGTGAGACAGGAAAAAAAAACCCATGGTGAAGAGGCAAAAGAACAAAAAAACAACTAATGTTTGAACCATTTAAAAAAGATTAAATCATAAAAAATCATGAAGATCGCCTAGAATACTAATTAAACATGATGAAAATATAAATATGATAACTACAACCCCTGATCAATTTTATCAGATGTTTCCGAAAAGAGACATCCGCCCCCACTGCAATTATACAAGGAGAAGATTATACAAAAAAAAAAAAATACTAATTCTGAACAAAGTGTCTCACTAATTCTCCTGTCTATTAAACGTAAACGAGACAGACGTTTTGTATTATACAGTGTGGCATCTTATCTACAAGTCGTGGTCTCATCTCAACAGAAAGAACGTTATTTGACCAACATAATCCTTGAACTGGATTCACGCAAGGCAAAATACAACTTGAGCTCGAGGAATAGAGATCAATCAAACCTTTTTCTTTCTCCGTGGCATTTTCTTCTGCGTGATTAGTGGCTCGCCTCAAACCTAGAAAAAGATTCAACAACATTCATTATGGGTTTTGTCGACACAATCACGATGTGAGCTCTTTTTGACTGATGCGTAGAAAGCAACCAAACAGGGAGTTCAGAGCCATTTCTGAAGGGTCACAAGGAAGGAAAGACTATAGTTTTGCCAAGCACGAAAAGCACGAGTGTCAGCTCAAGGAAGAAAATGGTATTCAGCAAGGTTCGGTCAACTGTCCATCCAAAGATTGTGATACCGCCGGGGTTGGATTGCAGATAAAGAACTGTAAAAATGGTAGGAAAGAAACATAAGTAGAAGACCATGAGAGAATAAAAACCAATTTGTATCGCTGGCATTCTGAACCTTCTGGCAAAAAGAAAGCCATATTCAGAAGAACCTCATGGTGGTCGATGCAAAACCAATGTATATGATAATTTAATAATGACTATCCGACTAGAAAAATATTTTCCATAACATATTTATCATTAGATAGTATGCAGCAGTTTCAGTTGCATTAGCCTGTTGAAACAATCCGATATGCAGGAATATAGAAAAGAATCTAATATCAATTGGAGATGTGGGACTACCTTAATAAAGGAAAATATAGGAAAATCTTTCTTTAAACATGTTTCAGAAAATTTTGCAACGCATGAGGTGGATGAAAAACAAATCTAATAAGGGTGCTCAGAACTTTTTTCCTCTCTACACTGGACAAATGGGAGGGAAAGAACAGTCAAAATAGCTACAGATGAAATTGACAAAGCGACAGACAAGCTAGCAGGTGCAAAGGGCAACTGCTAGAAAAAGGTAAAGGAATTTGCAAACTTATCAGTCCAAACATCTGACAGAGAAGCTATTCATCTCCTGCATAACTTTGTGGAATGTTCATTTCTGATCGTTGCAACTTCTTGGAAGCATTTGAAATTATTTAGGAATTTGTAACTGTAAGACATAAAACTCAGGATTTTTAAGCAGTTCAACAGCTTAGGCATATATCACATACTTAACAAATGTCATGAGACTTTGGATCCCAGGTCCCATAGGATGAGTAACGGCCCCCTAGAATCCATCTTTCTAAAGAGAGATTGTCAATCAACATTAGCCATTCTACAATAGAATACTAAAACTTGAATTTTTCCACTTTATAAATAACATATAGCACTTGAGAATGTTAACACTTATGCCAGCATAAAACAAGAAAACTTAGTCTTTGAAAACTAGTATCAATGCTTAGTTTATAAGCTCTCATTGTTGTGATTCCTTTGAGCCATTTCACAGATTGGCCTATTAATAACTTAAACGTGGAGAAACTGCAATCATTAACACAAAGGCAGAACCAAATTAGAAATTCCAAGTTGTGTCAATGTATGTATGCTATGGAATTGATTCTGATAAAAGAAAGAAATTTTAAATCATACAGGGAGAGCTAAGCTGTGTGAATACAGTGCCAACGACAACATTTTATAGGTGAGCCCCTTCATCAGTTTCATATGCATGAATGCTAAGCACACAATCAAACCACAATTGCACTTCAGCATGTATTTGCAGCGACAAAAAATGTTGCTTTAAACCTAATTAGATTTCTGAACCTAAGTCAAATTATAACTAATTTCATATGGAATATAGACTGTTATATATGAGACCTATAATTGGCGCACAAAGTCAATTTATGCCTCAAAAAGAACTTTAAAATAAAAGATTGTGAACGTTACATACCAAGGGCTTGCCGCTTGTGATATGAAGTAAAAGAAGTTAATTGAGCATTGTTATAGGTTGTCACATTTTCTAGTGACTCCAGATCACTTTCAGAATAGTCTCTTAAAAAGGAACTTCCCGAATCAGCCTCGATATTGCCAGAACCATTTGCAGTTCTCATTTGAGACCCAATTGGACAGCATGTCGCATAGGCATGCCATCTACTTGCTAAGGATGCAATGCCTTGAGCCCTATGAGAAATTTTTGAAGCTGCATTCAAACAGAGAACAATGACAACAACTTGAACAACAGAAGACACCTGTTAACATGAAAGACAAATTAATTTTCATATTCTAAAGATATGTTTGCAAGAAACTCAGAACTAGTATATAAAAGTGAAAATTACTTGATAAGAGTATATACTTACGGCTAAGCTTCCAGCATTTGTGAAATTAATATTTCCACTATATCCAGTGGTCTGAAAAAGGGTGACAAATTGACTCACTGTGACGACCAAGAAAAGAAAAAGGAGGAATATGCGGAATCTATGACTGATTTTTGAGAGATAAAAGCGTAAGCGCATATGTTCCTCCAAACACAGAAAAGTTTCTACATCTCTTTCCAAAATTTTTCCATAATCTTCAAAGTGAATAATTTGCAAATTACACACAAGATTGAATAACAGAGAAGCTGATAAAAGAATGATTGTTAGATAGACCCATGACAATATTGAAGCCATCAAAACGGCAGTGGATCTCCATGCAGACTGATGGAAGGTGTACACAAAATGGACAGTTTCACGAGCAGTCATTACAATGAAGCATGGCAATATCCACCGAACTAGCAAACGGAAGAACTCCTGCCATTTGATAAACAATAAAATTCTCAGCAATATCAATGGAAGGTCAAATTTTCATTGAGAAACAAATGGAAAAGACTCCACCAATATCATAAATGTAAAATGAAAAGATGAGCTAGTACAAGAATAGGAATTAGATGTTAGTATGAGTTATTCCTTGTTTTGAGTAGAAAGAAACTGTTGAAAAAAAAGGATGGAAAATATAGTAGATGTTCTTGTACAAGCTTTCATCAAAGATCTACCATATGAATTATTTAAAGTTGGCCTTATTGAGATGGTGGATCTAATAAATGAACTTCCAAGAAAACAGTGGAAATTAAGAAAGATAACTGAACTGATTGGTCAAATATATATTCTATGCTCTAATAAAAGGAAGAATTCTGAAAGTAATTTAGATTATGGTTTCCATCATAATATTTCCCTTAACAAAGAACAAATTCTGAACTTGTGTCTTTAAAATTTAAATTCTGGTGAATACAATATTTTATTCTCTAAACAGTAGGACAATTGCTGAACTTCTGATGGTATTCATGGTCTCCCGAAAAGAATTTTCCTCCATAGCATCATGAAAATTTCACACAAAATCTTTTCGAGTGGTATAGACCTCTTCCAAGGGCATTATTTTCCTTAATCACGTTTTGTACTAGCACAATACAAAACATGGAGGTGATTATTGTGCCCATTTCTCTTGGTGTGTGTTGTATAAATCTAAATCTAAACGTTTAAACATATGGATTTCACATTGTGCAATCAATATACATTGTTTAAGTCTGTTAATATAAATTTTGACACTTGACATCTAAACCATTTTCTGTAAGGGGGGAGAATAACACATTTGGCAATCAAGAAAGCAATTAATTGTATTTGCATCTTGCACAAATGCCTTAATATCTTAATAAAACTACTATATAATCCACACTTGAAAAGGTTTACAAATCATTTGTTTTTTATGCTAGTCCACTATAATAATTCATAATAGCATGATATACAAGGTAATATTCATCAGAAAACAAAATTGGGGGAAAGTTGCATATTTGTCAAAATCCAGAAGGGGTAAGAATTCTAAATATTAGCCATATCAAATTGTTAGGATCGGTAAATTGAAATTATTGAGAAAAATGAAAAAAGTCAAAAAAATAGTTTAATATAAAAGATGACAAAATGATCTTCAATCACAATAAGGATATATGCTATGTTCATGAAATAACATAATAATGCAATATAATTAATGAATAGTATAATTAATTAATTAGTCATATTATTATTGATTTCATATTATTCTTATTAGGTTAATAATGCCATATCATTGTTGTTATCATTTAATAAGATAATATTAAAAATATATCAATTAATATTATATAATTAAATTAAATATATATCTATTAGAATATTGATAGATAATAAATCATATTTTATTAGTACAGAATCAATAGTTAATATTTAGTATTCTCCATTGTTAAACCAAATAGATTATGTATAGCTTTTCCATGTTATCCAATCTGAGAAGAAGCTTACAATCCAGCAATGGAAATAGTTAAAAATGTAAGGTATAGAGAGCTGCTACATTTCTTTCACCAAATGCATCCAGGAAACCAAAGATGTTTTGGTACTGCTGAATAATAATATACACTCAGATCCTGCTGCATCTGGTCCAACTGACCAAAAAAGGAACAAAAATAAAAATAATAATAAAAATAAATATGCATCCAAGCAACAAAAGTCCAAAAAAAGACAAAAATAGTTTCCATAACAAGTGGTCTAATTTTCTTAACAGATAGGTGCATGACTAAAGGGGAGATGAATAGGCACAACCCTGTAAATAAAATTTTTAATTTGCTTTTGCAAATGCAAGACTTATATAATATAGCGTAAAAATAACTTTAATATTTGTTAGTGTACAATGGAAATAAGATAGACAAATATAACAAAAAAAACAAATCCAAAGGATACAATGTGATTTAGACCCCAGATCCTACTTTACGACCTACTGACTCATTAGGTGACTCATTCCTCGAAAATCCCCTACAACAAAAAAAAAAAGACTCCTTCCAGAAGGTGGAGAAATCTTGTACATAAATATCTTAGAGTTCTCTTCTACAAATGAATAGGAATTAAAATATAAGAGAAAATACCGATAGTAAATAAAAGAATAATCTAACTTGTGTCAGTGCTGATAACTTCATAAGTTGATTTTTTTCATCCAATAAGAACTTTGTGAGTTGACTTGTTTGTCCAATAAGTAAATCTTATTAGTGTGAACCTTATTATGCAAAGAATAACTATTAAGTTGAGTCAAGACCATTTTGGTCGACCCAAACTCAAACCGACCAACTAAATAGTCGGCCCATACAATTCAGTCAATTGAATTTCAATTGAGTCGATTCAAGCTAGAATAAAATATTTTCTATCATGAGCAAAACATCTACAATTGATTACTAAATTGACTTGATTATTTAGTCGATGAAATTTGCTTGACTTTGAGTTTATTCCTTAACTTCAACCATGAACACTTATTTCTTGGTGAGAAGTTGACTTTTTCATCCAATAAGAACTTTGTGAGTAGACTTGTTTGTCCAATAAGTGTATGACTTTTTTGTCCAATAAATGTGACATTTTCATTGATGACTTGGTTTGAGTCGACTCCATCTATTCTAGTTCACTTAAATCTTATTAGTGTGAACCTTATTATGCAAAGAATAGCTATTAAGTTGAGTCAAGACCATTTTGGTCGACCCAACTCAAACTGACCAACTAAATAGTTAGTCGACCCATACAATTTAGTCAATTGAATCAATTCAAGATAGAATAAAATATTTTCTATCATGAGCAAAACATCTACAGTCAATTACTAAATTGACTTGATTATTTAATCGACTAAATTTGCTTGATTTTGAATTTATTCCTTAACTTCAACCAAGAACACTTATTTCTTGGTGAGAAGACATCTAAGTAAAAAGTCTACAAAAAAAATTCAAGATTACATTTACTCGTAATCTCTTACATCTCACATTTTTTCCAGTTTTGATGTCAACGAGGCTCCTCGCCCTCAATCCAATCTCGACAAGTCTCTAATAATTCAAAATGTCTAAGCCAGTCATGCTTGACCTGCCCAAGAGTCCTTCTCAATCTAGGTGTTTGAGTCATTGAACCTACATCCTCTTGAACACATGGATCAACCACAACATCTATCAAATCATTAGCTACCTGCTCCACTATCATTTTGTCAAAAGATCTTACCTTTAAGTCTGCTTCAACTTGCCTAGAATCCTCGCCTCCCGATCTTCTTTATTTGCCTAAAAGTGTCGCCTCCACATCTTCCTCAATAACACATGTTGCGCTCTTGGCCAACACTTACTGGTCTTCCATATTTACCAAACATTCTTTAACTTTTGACGACACCAATTAAACTTCTTGTATATCTATCAAGGTCCGTTTGGATTTCTACCAACACCTATTAGACTATTCTATTTACCTAGTAGCTCTTAAATTTCTATCAAGTACCTTTTGAACTTTTCCATCAACCAAGTAACACTTGGACTTTTCTTCACTTAGACTTCTTCATTTGCAATCTTTTGGACTTTTCCTTCTACCAAGTACCTTTTGGACTTTCCCCCTGCCAAGTATCAAGTCAGCCTTAACCTACTTGAAATTTTACATTTGGTAAGTATTCAATCAACTTTGACATACAAAAAGTGTATCCTGTGACCACCTAGTGGTCTTGCAACTAGGTAGTCCTCCTGTACTTGGCTTTCAACCAACCATTAGCTTAAGTTAAGGTTCAAGATTTGAACTAGTCGATGGCATATAACTCAAGAGTACATCTCACAATCAAAGGCTTCACAAGCATTAAGCCTTAGGTAGCTCAATCATTATTAGGCAACCACAACATCATTATAAGAAGCCACATGCCCAAAGAAAAAAAGAATAACGGTTAGAATCACTCAATGTAATATTTTATGACTCTTGTTCCTTCAAATCTTGAACTCCATGATATCACCAAGCTCCTCCATAAGCTCCAAATTCAAGAACTCAATCCAAGCAACACCTCAATACAAGCCTCCATCTATCAAATCTACCGAGATCCACCTCAAGCTTCAATGCAACAACTAGATCCAAGTTAATCTCTCAAACACAAAATCTCCACGATTGTCGCATCCATAAAACAATCTTATCAAGTCTATCGAGCTTCATGCTCCACTCGAACCATGCCTCTAACTCTCAAGCATATGATCTCCATGATCATTATATCTACAAGTTTCATGAGCTCCAGTTGATATAAGCCTTCAATTCTTGAGCATACATCCTCACGATCGTCATGTGTATTATCTAACTACTGTTAATGCACCTATCAAAATATAAAACATAGCTAGCTTAAATATTATTGCCAATATATCAAAACAACTTGGTCTAACTCAACCACAAAGTAGAATTCATTTCCACAACAATATAACTCATAGTTTTATATAGTCATACACTACGGTCTTATATACTAATATACTATATTTTTATATTCATATCCTAGACTTTGAATTTTAAAACTTATATTTAAAACTTAAAATTGTAGCATGATTGTTTCAAACCTGAATATGTAATTTGTGAAATTCAAAAAAGTGGTACATTGAAATATAATTTTTCGATATATAGATATCTAAGACTAAGGTATATGACTACATAAAACCACAGTATATATCATGTATGTTTTTAAATACAGCATAATATAGCTTTGACACTTGTGCTAGTGAAGCTATAGATTAGTGTTTGTATGATACAAACTCCATCCAAAAGATCACCTTATAGAGGGTATTTCATAGAATTTGTCCCAAGATAATATGAGATACTCCCCTTTCCATCCATGACCCATCTCATTATTGGTTCAAAAACTTCAAAGGTGCAATGAGATTTTTTTTTTCCATACTAATCTGATTGATCGCCGTCAATCTTAAACGAGAAGCAAGAATTTTTCATCAATTGGTATGCTCTAATCGAAGGACTTCTAATCTGATTGATTATCGTCAACCTTAAACAAGAAGCAACAAGTCTTCATCCGCTGGCATGCTCTAATAAAGACGAAGAGAATAGGAAATGATCCATCTAACAGAAAAAGAAGAATCGCAATCGACCAAACCTGGATTTTGCGAACATACTCCTTCTGGAACCTCTCCACATGGCCATGGCGCTGATCCACGAACAGGAACCTCCGAATCCCGTACTTGAGAAGGTTCCGCGAGATGCAAGCAAGCGAGACGGCGGCGAGCAAGACCTGGGAGAGGAGGACGCATAGCTCGAACTGCTGGACTTTGTACTCGGCGCAGACGGAGTTGGAGCACTGGTAGAGGCCGATGGCGGCGGATGGGACGGCGACGCCGAGGAGGAGGAAGGCGGCCCAGGAGGCCGCCAGGCGAGCCCGCGAGGAGGAATCGGGGAAACCAAGCAGGGCGAGGAAGCCCTCGAGGCAGCGGAGCGCGGCGTCCAGATCCTTCTCCCCGGATCCGTCCTCTACTTGCACAAGCGGCGCCTCGTCGGCTCCGGCGTCCATGACGGGGATTAATTGGGAAGCGGAGCGAAAGAGGAGGGCGGAGAGAGATGGGGTGCAGATTTATAGTGGTAGGTCGCCAACCGTCGTCTGCTAGTCTACGACTCCACTCTGTTTGTACAAGAAGACACGAGGTGAGACGCGAAGGCGCAGCAGGGTGACGAGGTTGATTCGATGAGCCATCTGGGAAACGTGTCAATTTGTCTTAATGTAACTAAAATTAATTTGATTGATTCACCTGCTTCGGATGCATGTCACATGGCTACACTTAAAACAGTTACCGTACAAAAGATTCATTAAAAAATTAAACCGACAAATTTTATGTAATATTTGAATGGATTTTTATTAAAAAAAATTAATTTATTTTAATAATGGATGAAAAAAATTTATGAAGTGGGATCGATCATTTTAATCTGAAATTACTCCACCTGATTAATCATTTATGTATTTTGAAACTTAGCCATGTTAATATATGTAATTATATAGAAAGGTAATTTATAATATATATCCATATTGTAGGTATATTGAGAGACGGAGAGAGAAAGAATAAATTAATTATATTTATATATTTATTTTATATTTTACTCTAGACACTGCGTCACTGCCCTTAATCTTTTGTCCTTTTCACCCTTTTATAATAATTAATTTTTTATCAAAATTTAATTAAATACTGAAAAATCAAGTGAAAAAGTTAGCGCGTGAATGATCAGTTAAGTATTAAATTTTTTATCAAGTAAATGATTATAAATATCTAATCATATTTGAATAATATTAAATTTTAATTTTCTATTGTTATCTCAGCGTAAATGATTAAAAATTTAGTTAATAATAATAAAATAAATTGTATTTAAGTATAAATAATAATACAGTAAGAGATAAAATTCAATGACGTAAAAGGAATCGTATAACTGATTTCACATAATGAGATAAGACTTAGTTGTTGTAGTTTAAAATTATTTTTAGTGGTAAAAAAAGTGAAACATTCGCTCCCAACACCCGTCAGTCCGTCCCAAAATCAACACGAAAAAAGTAAATCATGGGGCCTAATTTTACTGGCCCGGACATTGACCAGTATATGGGAGAAGGTAGGAACCTGGCTACTAGCCAAGATTTGATCCTCAGACCTCATGATGACAACGCCCTATGCATTAACCATCACCCATCCCATGGGGACAATTTAAAAATATTCTTATATTTGCATAAGAAATAATTGCAAAGATGATGCTTCCTTTTAGCTAGATATATATGTGGTGAAAGGTAGGAGTGTAAATGAACCAAATCGCTCATGAGTTATTTGAGTCTCGATTCGAAAAAAAAATTATTTGAATTTATTTGATTAAGTTAACGAGCCGATCTCAAGCCTGATTTCGAGCTTCAAAACATTATCGAGCCAAACTCGAGTTTAACAATATTTGGTTCGTGAGCTCACAAACATGTTCATTTAGAGGCTTGTGAACGTGTTTGTTAAGAGATTCACGAACATATTCGTTAAGAGACTCGTATATATATATATATACAATTTTGATACCCTGCACACTTTTATATGGGCGACAGCTGATGTGGCTATCTGACGTAGCCAAAATCAGAGATTTTCTTCCTTCTCTCTTCTTCGCGCGGGATTTTTTTGGCCCCGATTCTCCATATTTATTTTCAAAAACTTTCAAAGCTTGTTGTCTCTCTTCCTCTCCTCTCTTGGGTCCCTAAATCCTAATTCCATCAGCGTCCGTCGTCGCCTCTCCCTAAGTCCCTGGCTGTCGCGATCATTCACACCTCATCGTGCTGGTATTCCCTTGCTATCGACGCTTGTTGCCTTGCTCACTGCTGTCATTTCCATAAGCATGTGCAGCTGTAAAATTTGGTAAACTTTCTATTTCTACTATAAGTTTTATTCCTCTGTAATACAGATTTGAGTTAAACTTCAATCTTTTTATTTCTTCTATATCTTTTATTCCTATGTACATTATTTTAAAGTTGAACTTCAATGTTTCTATTAAATTTCGATCATGTAGATTAATGAAATGTTGAAGCTGGTTTATTCAAAACAGCACCACGTTGGTGCTATTTTGAACAAAAAAAAGTACCACGTTGGTGATATTTTAAACAAAAATAGTACCACGTTGGTTTTGTTTTGAACAAATCAGCACCACGTTGGTGTTGTTTTGAACAAACCAGTACCAACGTGATGCTATTTTTTTATTCAAAACATCACCATGTTATAGTTGATTTTTCATCATGTATCATGATTTATTTTATAGTATATTAATTTTGTAATTCATTGATAGAAAGACATAGAAGATGTAATTTTAAATTATATGTGTATGCTGGTTATTCAATAGTTTAAGATTATTTTTTCTTTGGATTTATCGAGCTTTTACTTTTTACATTGCACTTGGTGTAAATGAGTCATTGAAGTTGATCGAATGAGGATTACTCTGGTTGAGTGAATTGTTTCATTAGAGTTGGTTATATTAATCTATTTAGGGTGATTAGGTCAGGTTAATTAAGCTAGTGGATTTAATATAGTTAGTTTACATGAGAAATAAGATATAAAGATAATGAAATTTAGATCAATTCGTCTCAATCTATTTAATTTTTATATTTATAAAAATATATAATTGATCTCTAATTAATAGTGGTTCAAATTATAGCACCAACAGGGTGCTATTTTATTCAAAATAGCACCAACGTGGTGCTGGTTTATTCAAAATAGTACCAATGTGGTGCTGGTTTGTTCAAAATAGCACCACGTTCAAAACATCACCATTTAAAAAGAGCACCATGTTGGTGTTTTTTTTAAAAACCACCACTAACGTACCTTGCATTATAAAGTAATATTAATTTCAAGAATTTGGATGGTTATTATTATTATCATAATAATTTTATAAATCACATGAACCTTTGTAGAAGTCTTCCCTTTATTGTATGAACAAAGAAATTTACATGTATACTATAATTTGGATGAGATTTTGATTGGAGTGAGCTTCAATAATCAAGCAAGAAAACTGTTGCTCAAATTATAGGTGTCCAGTCACTGATATACTAATTGTGCTTCCACCTGTACTACTGTTGGAAATTCAAAATCAAATATTTTACATTAATGAAAGAAAATATCTGTGAAGATCAACTATACATTCCCCAAGTTGATGATGATTGAAAGCCAAAAACTGGGATGAAATTTTCATCACTGGAGGATGCATTTTCGTTCTATAATCAATTGCACGAGAAGCCGGATTTAGCGCAAGAATAAGCAATAGCAAGAAAAATAAGAAACTAATGAAGTAGTCTGGAAAAAATTTATATGTTTTAAAGAAGGATATACAGATGATCAACGCAATATGCAGACACAAGGTGATAAAATCAAAAAGACAAGAGCACGTGGGGAAGTTAGAATTGGATGTAAATCAAAGATTTCATTAGTGAAGAAATAAACTGGACCTAATTGAGTTATCATTAACTTCACTGAAAGTCATAATCATCCACTCTTGACTCCTTCAAAGGTGCATTTGCTATGCTCACATCGTAGTGTTTCGGCAGCAAAGAAAGCATTGACTCATCAATTTTCAGAGGCCAATATGCCTACTTATCAACAAGTACAATTATTGGATATAGAGTATGGAGGGCCTGAGTATGTAGGTTGCATAAAAAGAGATATTAAAAATTTTGAGCAAGAACTAAGGGATGAACAAAAGGGTATCGATGTCGAAACTCTGATGGAGTTATTTGCCTCTGAGAAAGAGAATAATTCAGGTTTTTTCTTTGATTACGATACTGATTCAGATAACAAATTTAGTAGGTATTTTTGGAGAGATCATGTATCAAGGACATATAGTATATTTGGTGATGTAGTTATATTTGATACAACATATAACACTAACAAATATGAGTTGATTTTTGCACCATTTATAGGAGTTAATCATCATCAACAGACAAATATAATTGTATTTATAAGAGAGTAATTCAAATTCGTAATTGACGTTAGAAATAATCGATGAGTAAATGGCTGACAAGTAAAGACATTGAATGAGTTGACTTTTATGCGAGCATGACATGTGCACGTCGAATGTCGGACCAGTCGAGGCAAAATTTGCTCAAGTAGATGAACAACATTAAAGGCATTGAATGAGTTGACTCGTGGGCATTCGACGACCTGCTCTCGTCGAATGTCGGACCGGTCGAGACAAAATTTATCCAAATAGATGAACAATATTTTGTCATGTAAATAATCTTTTGCTCAAATGTATAACAGATGAATTAATTGAGATTAATTCAAATCCGTAATTGGTGTTAGAAATAACCGATGAGTAAATGACCGGCGAGTAAAGACATTGAATGAGTTGACTCGTGTGCGAGCATGACCTACGCACGTCGAATATCGGATCAGTCGAGGTAAAATTTGCTCAAGTGGATGGACAACATTAAAGGCATTGAATGAGTTGACTCATGTGCGAGCACGACCTGTGCACGTCGAATGTCGGGTCAGTCGAGGCAAAATTTGCCCAAGTGGATGAATAATATTTTGTCACTTGAATAATCTTTTGCTCAAATGTATAACGGATGAATTAATTGAGATTAATTTAGATCTGTAATTGGCATTAGAAATAATCGATGAGTAAATGGTTGGCAAGTAAAGGTATTAAATATTCTTTATTCAGTTATTTATTATAGCCAAGGGTGAGCACTCCTATATAAGGAGACTGTGATCCTGGGCAGAAAGAAGGACATGAGCTAGAAGCAAAGATTTTTGTTCACCTTCATTTCCTCAAAATCTTTTCTCCACCGTGCATTTTCGCTTGGTGATTTGCCCGTGATAGTAATCTGGTATTTTCTCAGTTCGTTGTGATCCATTAATGCTTGGTGATAATCACGGTTTGCCGTTGTATCTTGAGAAATAGACAACCCGTGAAAATTTCAAAGCACAATAAAAGGTGGGACGAATCTGTTTCGAAGAAACTGCTTGAGAGCAAGCCTCGACATCTTCTTCCCCACTCGGCTTCCACTTGGGACCTTCCCGACTCGGCGACTCTTCCTTTCCCAACTTGACTACGTGCTTTCTGACTTAAGGTAGCACTCGGGATTTTCTCTTTCCCGAGTAAGCGATCGACTCTACTTCTCGACTAAGGGGAGCACTCGGTGTCTTTACATCTTGACTCGATGATTTTTCTTTTCCAACTCGGCAATCTACTTCATGACTGAAAGAAACATTTGACTCCTTCACTTTCCGACTGAAAAAATCACTCGGAGGCTTCTTTTATCGACTCGAACGAGTCACAACTCAGCAGTCGAATGACATCCTAACTCAGACTCGACACTTAATTAGCTTCCGACTTAGATTAGACCATCGAAAGTATTACCGAACCAACTCCATTGATAATTTAAAATTATTTATTTAAATTATCTCAATAAATAAGTTTAATTTAATTTAATATAATTTTAATTCAACTAATTTCTTAAAATCTCCGATAGAT
>JBBUKS010495891.1:0-14797 GCA_038050645.1 Hedychium gardnerianum
ATATATATAAATAATATGTTTTATAAAAATTAATATAACACTGTTATAATTATTATAATATAAGTTATAATATATAAGTATATATAACGTTTTAATTAAAACCGTTATATTAAAAATTTATTAAAACCCTTAACCGTATTCATTTCTCAAAGAATTGCGATTCCCTTTCGCTATTTCGCCGTCCGCCCTCCTCTCCTCTGCTCGTGATTCCAATCATCTTCTCTACAAATTGAAATTTTACTAAGGTACCTGACTCTCCGAAGAAATGTGATCGCCGCCTCGCCGCCGCTACTGAGCCGGTTGCCCTTGCCGATCCTGCCTTCACTAAGACGCTGGCCTCCGCTACTGATGCTTCGAGGTAAGTTTTCATCATTTATATAATTTTTTTCCCTGATTAAAGTGATCTCGTGATCAACAGAAGGAATCATTCCTTCTGTCGTACACTATGCCGCAACTTGACGCACACGAAGACGCACGCGATGACGTGTGCGAAATATTCGCGCGCGTGCTGTGCCGGTGGGGTGTCGGTACCGGTTCCCATCGGAACGGTAAAAATTGTGAGTTTCAGGCGGAACAGCTCGGTATTTTAAACCATGATGTAAGGGGAGTAAAGCGGCTCAAATTTGAAGTTGATGATTGAGGGAAGTGAAATCTGATGAGGAAGATCATAGTGTCACCTTGGAGGTGGGTGATGACTTCAATAGTGAGGAAGGAGGATGCAAACTCATTGAGAAGTCTAGGGAATTACTCAATAGAATTGCAACTATTGTCTGCCTATATAGGAGGAATTCATTGTTAGGTCTATTGTTGTAGATTTTGTAGTCGGGAAACAAAGAAGTAAAACTTTGTTAGGGTGGGGTCAAGGACAACATCGCCAATGAAATCAAGGAGCTGGTAGGAGGAGAGATCAAGGTAGGAGCCTCGATGTTGGCTCAGTTACCATCACCAATTTTTGCAGGCTCATGAATCACCTAGACAGACCCCACAACAACAATAGAGTTTTTGAAGATCTGGAAGGTGTGTTGTAAAGGAATTAAGGATTTATGACATGAATAGAGGAGGGAAAATTAGGAATTTATGAAGAGGGAATAAGTGGATGTTGCACCATTAAGTTAAACTTGCAACTCCTCCTAGGGTAATTAAAGAAGGAAAACTTAAGTTTAAGAGAACCCACTCTAATACCAAATTGAGAGTGATGAAATATTCTATTGTTGTTGTTAAGAGTGGATCATTGCTGTTAAGAGAGAATTATTAAATTTTATATATATAGGAATCAACATATAACTCAACTCAAGTGTCCAGCCTGAGACTAAACCTAACACATATGACTAACAATACAAGTAACATAATAATTCCACCATATTTGAACGAAATGTACAAAATTTAGAAATTCACGTCCCATAATTAAAATATGAAATTTACCTCAATAGATGTGGAAACTTTTCTATCACTAATTCTTTCATACTTTTGCTTCTTATTTCCAGCTTTTAATCCCTGCCATGGGAGGCTACCACAAAACAGGAACAATCAGTGATGGAAAAAACATGCAACAGAGTGTATTCATATTAGATCAACATCAAAGGAAAGCAACCTTCCTCTCAAGAAATACATGAAAACATATCCAAGAGATTCCAAATCATCCCTCCTGCTTTGTTCTTATAACCACAAAAGTGAAGCAGTCAGGCTCAAAAAGGAAATGGAATAAAGCAGGTCTCTACTACAACTTGCGAAATTAAAATTAAGTCCTCCCAAAACGATGTGGGTATAATGCATATACCAACTCCAAGGTGAGTGTTTATGCTAGCATATCTTGCTGTTCCAGTCAAATTCTTGTTCTCCCTATAGCATGAATAAAGAGCAGGAGGTCAATAAAGGTACTTCACAATTGTGTCCAGAATATGCTTAAATGACCAAAAATCAAGTATTATCAGGAACAGAAGTGCCAATGGAAAAAAATGGTACTTTTGTGTTTTTAGTCCAGTTGGATCCAAATGAAACTTACATCTATGAGACAGCATGCTAGGCCTCCATGGAATTTAAAATAAAAGGTACTGTGCTGCAAAACTCACAGTTCTGTCTAAAAATGTGTAGTAGTTTATGTAGAATCAAATATTATCTGGGAGAAGGTGGTCAATGAACAAAAATGGTATTTTTGAATTGTTTTTATCTTATTTTGGTTTACTTAAAAAAAATTAAATGTGGAAAGATATGCACCTCCCCAAAAATTCTAGCTATTTTGATCTCAGCACATTGTGAACTAACAAAACCCTCTTAGATAGTCAGATAGTGTCCAAATGTTGGAGACAAGTTTATACTTGCACTTTTATCCATATAACTCAGAAGTTTCTACAACCTAATCAAGAGATAGATGAAGCTTATCTTTCAATTAAATCCAATTAATTGAGATTTAAGGTTTGCTGCATCAGAATGAATTTATTTTATTGTTATGTTCAAAATTATTAAACATACAAAAATCCGCTAGTCTATAGCTCTAGCCCAAACCTTAGTTGGAGAATGAATTTGGCTGAGTTCAATTATGGTTCAGGTTTAATACAGCCGGACTGCTTCAAGTTTGGTCGAAATGTATTGGGTTTGACAAGTCAGACCAAGGTGAGTTGCAGTGGAGTTACTTTAAGCGACTAGGATTGAAGCAATATTGGACCATGGTTTAAAATTTTATACCGTGCAGGGCGAAACGGACGAAATTTGTCGTTACACCCACTGCCCGTACCCCGTACTAGCACCGTTGGCCGCCACGACCTATCGTGGAGGCCGCGGTCCTCCGACGCGGCCTCCCACGATGCGAGATTAAACTAAGTTAAACATAAACGTAGAGTTTAATAATTATGTTAATAATTTCAATCAACTTCTAACTATAATAGGAATAATCTAAACAGATTTAATCAAACTCTAATAAAATTATCCTATTAACTTTATATATATATATATATATAATTTATTTTAATTCTGAAAATATATAATAAAAATTTTATTTATTTATTTACCATATAGGAGCGCCCGGATCCCTTTTTAAAAAAAAAATATTTTATTTTTTATTATTTTATTTTTCTAGTATTTAGGTTAAATTTTTTTATTTTTAATTAATATATTTTATATTTAAAAAATATTGAAACCATTCGGCTCGACACGATATAGTACCGAAACTGTATCGTTTTGGTCATAAATTAAAACTTGATACGGCTCGAAATTTTAAACCATGCATTGGATTGTGAGATATGGTGAAACAAGGTTAATTACCTTGGAGTAGTGAATTCTAAGGTGATTGGTCTTAAGTGGTTAGTAGTTGTCACCCAAAGATCGCTCAGAGCGCTGCGAGCGAATTTTGTGGGTCTCCTTGTAAATCCCTTCCATGCAGCCTGTCTAGAGTCGTCAATTTGGGTTGGGTCCGTCTGGTTGACCCACCCTGTCAAAGAATTTAAGTGGGTTGGGTTAAAATTTTATCAACCAGGACCCGCGACCCGCCCAAGCCCGCAACCCGCGTGAGTCAGCCCATGGCGGGCTTGGGTTGGCTCGCGGGTTAAGAAAAAAATATTCTTCTAAAATTTAAAACTAAAGTGGAAAATTCAATAGACTTGTGAACTTGACCCGTTTAATCCGCAATCCAAACTTAAAATTTTCAATCTTTTTCTATATATATTTATTGTTTAGCGGGCTCGTGGGTTGGCCCGCCTAACCCGTGACTCATCTTGGGTTGGGTTGGGTTGGGTTGGGTTGTGGATTTTCCAACCCACCAGGATAGTGGGCTGACCCGCCCCACATGGGTTTTTGATGGGTCGGCCCGCCCCGCCATGGGTTGGCCCATTTGACGATTCTAAGCATATTTTCCTTTTATAAACCAAAAAGTGTGTACCCAGCCAATAACAGAACTCCATGTGGCTTGAGTGCCCAGGTGAATCCATCTTGACTCTTTGGTGGACCTTGGTTGTTGACTCTCTTGGCTGGGCATGTGTCTCGTTCTAACTAGTTGCCCTTGAGACACAAGGATTGAATCATGTTCAAATTGTTATCCACTAAGTTCACACATGTGACCCATCCAATGACTCATAGAATTATTGGTAAATTACCTACATCACTTATTTTCTCAGATGTATTTGATCATAAGCTTGGATGAACAATGGTCAATATTCACAAAGCAATCCTTCAAGTGAAAATGGAATCAAAGCATATTTAACCATCTGGTAGCAAAGATATGGGATCCTGCAATTTGGTTTCAGATTTGTTAGATCTCTTCATTAACCAAGAGAATCAGGCATCAAATTCCATTTGTAAATCTGTTAGCTCATATCAACAATCTCAAGAACTGATAACACAAATCAGGCAAAAGTAATCAATTCAGATATCTATGATAACATCAAATATGACCCCACATATCAAGCATAAAAAGCTTCCTTTGACATGCAACCGGAGTCGGATTTTAATTTTTTTTAATAAAACTAAGGTGGGCATAAGTGATCAAGCAACTTGAATACCTACAGTCAGATCACATCCAATGCAAACATACATCAAGAACAAACAAACTATTTTGACCATCTAATAAAAAAATGATTTTACTCTGATCATACAATTTACCTGTAAGGAATGTGCTGATGAGTTGTGGTGTCCCTGTACTTCTTGGCTAATCCAAAATCAATAATATAGACCTAGAAAAGGAACTCATATGTAATGCACAGGCAATGTAAACTAGGAACAGGAATACCACAACTACAAGTACACTTGGTGAGACACCTGATTTGCTCGCCTCCCCAAGCCCATCAAAAAGTTATCTGGCTTGATATCTCGATGCAGGAAAGATTTAGAGTGAAGATATTCCACACGGTTGATCTAGAAAAGATTTCAGCAAAGGTTAGGAAAGATAACAAAAAGCAAACAAGTAAGATAAAAAGATAGAAATACCATCTGATCAGCTAGCATCAGGACAGACTTCATAGAAAGCTTTCGACTGCAAAAATTGAACAAATCTTCAAGGCTTGGGCCCAATAAATCCATAACAAGAGCATTATTTTCTCCTTCTACGCCAAACCATTGCACATTGGGAATGCCAGCTACCATAATAGGATTAAACAATTATGAAACCAATCGTGACCATGCATTTATTTATCTTGAAGAAGAAAAGTATAAAATTTTCATTACTTCCTCCTTGCAAGATTCTGTAAAGTTTTGATTCATATTGCAACTGTGGATGCTTTGTCTTGACATTTTCCTGATAAAACCAAACCGCATCATCATAACTTTTCGATGCACCAAAAAGGAAAACAAAAATGTAGGATGATTACAGTAAATTCTCGAAAAAATAGGTTGAAAAATATACTGTAACGATCAAAATCACTGAAGTGAGACTATTGAATAGATGAGATACTTTTTACAATGAGACCACAAAAGATGGTTATGAATTTCTTCATACCTTACAACAGACACATGATGGTCATGAGTTACTCCATATATCACTTAACATCAACTTAATTTGAGATGAGTAATGCAAATGTTTGTAGGTATAATTCATTGGACAATGGAACATCTCCCAGAAAGGAGCTACTAATGATTCATACATAAGACCACATACAACTGAAAATGATTGATTAAGGACCAAATTACTATCCAGAATGAATGAATAAATAAAACAGAAATTATTTAGGTAAAAAAAAGTACAAGCAAAATCTTCCATCCTCAATGCATGCTACTCTTCAACAGTATTAATTATTGTTTTAGTGTGCAGCGGATCCATCTAGACCTTCAAATTCACTATAGGCATTGAATTTGGAGAGTCCTAATCTCACCATATTGTTAACTGATCAGCAATATGAGAGCTTCAAATCCTACAATTTTAGACACAATCCGACGGACCTACCATCAGTGTCAAGTGGTGTTTGTTCCAAAAAATTTAGGTCAGCTACATTAATCTCATCCCTCCATTGTGCTCAATGTAAGGCTATAATATAACATTAATTAAATAATTATTTAGTACTTTGACTAATATTTTGTATGATCTCCTTCTACCCTTTCCATCTTCCACTCTAACTAATTCAGCACTTCTAATTTTATAATATGCAAAGCTATGCAAGTCCCAAGCCAGAATGGAAAAGGTTGAGGTTGCATTAGACCTAGATAACCAGTGTTAAAATTATCCTACGAAGTGATGTACCTTTTTGATATACCAAATTCAAGTTAAAAACAAACACGCAATGTGATAATTTTGTTGGTACAGTCTATGTTTTGCATGAAGAATTACCTATCTCAACCATTTTAAGTTCCTCCACTTTCTTGTATATCATAGACCATCTTACTAGATTTATGCTAAACAGAATATGCATTATCAGTACAAAATTCAAACAGGACTCTTAGTACTAAGAGCAGAACTTTCACTGATATTTCTTTGTTACTTTAGCATAAGAACGACACAGGAAACCCATGCCTACCAGCTTGATGGCTACTTCTTCATTCGTTTGAGCATTAGCACCTGGAAAAAGTTATCAAAATAACAGCAATTAAAGGTTCGATTAAGAGAACAGTAACTAAATCCAGAGAAGGTAAGATATAGAAAAACCTAAATAAATCTCCCCGAAGGATCCGCTCCCAATCTTACGACCCAGGCGAAACTTGTTCCCAACTCGTGGCTCCATAACTGGCACAGAACAGGACTTTTCTGCCAAATTCAAACCCTAATGAAGTTCAAGCATCAAAAAAAAAGGAAAGAAAAAAGAAAAGAAAAGACCACAAAACGGGGAAAAGGAATCGAATAGTCAAGCAAGATCTCTTCACCCCCGAGAATTACAACAAATGCAATGTGACTACAAGGGCGATGCTATTGGGGCCGTGAGCAAGAAATAAACACTGCAGAACGAAGCAGAAAGGGATGAAATCTTCAGATGTTTGGGCGTTGCTGTTGGATTAGCTGAGAAGCGGAGACTGAATAGTAGAAGGAGCAAAAAGAAAAATCTAAAAGATCTACAATTCGATGAAGAGGGAAGTGGGACAGTTCGCCTTGCGATCCTCGCCATCTTATTTGTTCGCGTACGCTGCGCATTATTCTTTGCTTTTGGTAAAATTTTGCTAGAGTGGGACCATGTTATTCTTCGATATTCTCGGTGTGCATTAGTCAGCACCAAATCGTCAATCGATTTCAACTTGATTTTTAAAATCAATTGATAAATCTAAATAATTCAAAATAATATGAAATTAAATTTTATATATTTATTTATTTTAATTATATTCATATTTTTAAATATTAATTTAATATAATATATTAAGAGTAGTAAATTTTAAATACGAATCAATTCAATTCATGTTTGAAAAATTATTACTCACAATATAACGTATGAAAATAATATTTGAGGGTATTGATATAATTAAGAAAACTAGATGAACACATAAGATATGATTTCATGTCATTTTGAACTCTCTAAATTCATTAATCGATTTTGATTAAAATTGATTAATGGACGGAGAGAGTTCGTAATGACATAAAATCAAGTCATATATGTTCATCTAATTCTTCTGATTTTATTCATACCCTCAAATATTATTTTTATATGTCATATTGAGAGTAATAATTTTTTAAATATGAATGTGTCTGAAAAATTTAATTTATATTCCAAAAATTATTACTCTCGAGTATGGAAATAATGTTTGACGGTTTCAAAGGGGCAAAAATAAAAGTGGAACGTGATTTGATAATTTTAAAACGTGAGTAAATTTAAGTATTTCAAAATTTCACCCACGTGATTTAATAATTTAATCAAAAAATAATTGCTTATATAATAATTTTTTCTTTTCACAATGGAACAGGGGGAACTAGAGTGAATAAAATTTCAATTCAATTTTGAATTTTAAAAATCAATTAAACATATTACATTATTTAATATTATAAAATAAATTATTTAAAAATTTAGTTTTTATTAAATTAATTAAGTTTTTATTAAAAAGTTTTAATATTTAAAAAAAATTAATTAGATTAAGATCGAATTAATTATTTTTATTTTGATTCAATTTATTTGATTTTAATACAAATTTGATTGATAAAAAAATTTGATTAATTCAATTTGAACCATTTAATTTTAATATTCAGCCTATGTGAATCTATTGATTTATGCTCCTCTAAAAATATCACTCCACTAAGATCGAATAGATCTCCCTAATTTATCCTCTTTCGAAATGTATAAAATTATTCTGAAAGGATCATTAAAATAACGACTCATCTTTTATCACTAGAGATTATAAAATATGATTTCGAGCAAGATAAGACACTATTATGAAACTAATATGGATCAAAACTATTCGTTAGATTGATATTCATCGCGTAGAGAACTTACATAGAAAATGATATTAATATTACAAAGGAGAAACTTATGATTTTGTCACCCATCAGGATTGTTCATCCACCCCATGTATACTGTCCATCCTACACTAATTTTAAAATACATTTTCCTATTTACTTTTGTTGGAACAAGTGATATCGACAGCCCTACACTTTCTAAATAAAAAAAAATCATGAAAAATATTTATTCTAACTCAATAACTCTTTACATTAAGCATTTTGCATCCGATAAAAATTAACTTCAAAATCTATTTAAACAATCATCCATACAACTATCAACTATATCAACCGATAAAAGCATTTTACTTTTTACTCTCATACATTGTAAAAATTAATAAATCGGATAATATCAAAATAGGGCGTACTCCTGCACATTGTAGAAGTACAATAATCCAGTAATTTTAACAACAATCAAATATTATCCCACGGCTAGCATCACATTTGCATTTTCAGAAAAATGAATCTAAATCAAACTATTGATGAGATTTAGTATCTAATCAAAACATGTCTTGATATCTGAATTATCAAAAACAACCTCCTTCGTGTTGATCCTGGAACGGGCTGGCGGGAGCGCTGGGGTGAGCGTTTCGCCTTTTGCCACCATAATGAATTATCAAAAAAAAAAAAATCCTAAAGCCACCAAAAGGTGCAGCCCAGTAACCAACCGGGAAATGTTTTATCACTAAAAGAGAATAAAGAAACACTCTAAATTATTCCATGTGAATATAAATAATGGTCGGTGCAGGATGTCCGCTTCATTAAGAACATAAAAGATGTTTGTAGATCAATCAATCCTTCAAATTCCTGTTCATCACGTCATGGTAATACAAGAGGACACACATTGGCTGTCCAAAAATGCAGAAGAAAAGTCAAAATATAATATTCCCAACCTGGACAATTTGGACAAAGTATTATAATGTCGATGTATCAAATTCTCTGGATGGTAACGAGAAAAAGTTGTAGGTTGACTCTTGAGAACTAAGCAGGACAAGAAAATTTGCACCGTAAAGGTCAACGTACCATGGTGTTGGTGAATTTACTCTGGAGGTATTTTGTCAGAGTGACCAGTGGAATCTGCCAAGAAAATAACAAAAAGCATTAGAGTAACAGGTTTACTACGCATATTTAGCTGGGCATCATGAGTGCTTTGGTTTTGTTTCTATTTTTTCTTTCTTCAGGAAGTTAAGACACAGCCTCACCAACATTAGTAAAAGTACGTATATGAAACAAGTTTCTACTGTGATAACTAGTGAAGGATACTGTAAGGGCAGATATGTTCTACTAAATGATAAGAAAGGGCAACTCAAGGTTCAATATGCCTTGATCCTCTTTCACTAAGTACACCTGATTTTAGTATTAATTCTTTCTTTTTCAAAGTTATGAAACTAGGAAACAAAAAAAAAATTAATGATACAATCAAAATAGGATTTGGCTTTCGATCTTCCCCTCTTTCTCCTTCAGCCAAAATCACATGATCCAGGTAGTTTAACAAATGTACAGGATTAAAGGACCAAGAAAAATATGATGCGCTGAAAATGTAGTCTTCCATGAGGCTGTGTGCTTTTCTTTTATTTCCGAGTGGAGATATTGCTAGTGCAACCCAAGTAACCCATCATATGGCTCATGTACTTGTGTCACGATGGCACAGTGTATATATGGCATGGACTACAGATGCAAGATAATTCAGTGTTCTTCTGTATTTTTCATAATGCCAATTGATACTGTAACCCAAGTTGTTTTTGGATTCCAATTCTAGGCAGAGCTATGGACAGGAGTTAGGAGCGAAGAGCGGGTGTTTCAATGTCAAACTCTTCATGAAGGGGGATGCAAGCTCTTCATAATGTGGCATTGGCGTTGATTGTTAGGCTCCTCAGGATTATTTCAATTCATTGGTATGGTTGTGGAGGTTTCATCATTCAACACAAGCCATCTGGTAAGTTCAAGGGCTTAAACCGCCTGAAGTTTGTAGAAGAGAAAATCTTGACTCAGGTGCTCACGGCCTTGAAGCTAGTCACTCAATTGATAGTCGCTCTCTCATTATGAGGAAAGCTACATCTCATGGTAAGAGACCACTTTAGCAAACATCTCAATGCAAAGTAAATTCTAGGCTTCCAACTGCAGACTCAACTCGTAGAGGTTTGATGAGGGTTCATTATCAAAGTACCTTTGACAAGGTTGTTGGTTATTATTTCTAATTGGTGGACTTAATTGTAAGTTATGCATATGAGCACAAACCGAACCCATTAAAATGATCTAACGATTATTGGGTTTCGGATTAGTGGATATGGATTGACTGTGTAGAACCTTTTAGCCCGATCCGTTATCATCTATGGGCTGATAACGGATTTGTTATCTATATAAGGGGAGGTCCCCAAGGGTTTAAGAATGATCTTGACATAACTCTTAGTTCCCCATTGACCTAGAGTTTTTGGCCCCGTCATCCCCTAAGCCCCTTGGAAGATCTTTTCGTTTTGCTTCCGCTCCTCCTTCCTCATGGATCGCTCAGATAACGCTAAAGGACAAAGACAATGACTCTTCAATCAGATTCCTTGTATTTGATTTATGCTTTATGTTATGCCATGATCTCTGTTGAAACTAGATCAATGCTCGTAAGTTGAATTTCCTATTTGAATTCTTATTCGGTTCTTAGAATCCATGTGAGTATACCTATCAATTGGTATCAGAGCTTCTTCATGTTTTCATGGCAATACAGTATGAGTTTTCGTCGATCAAATAAAGTTTTCTTTGTATAAACCATGTTTGATCGTCGAAATCTTTTGAATAGAAAACCTAGGGAAGGCTTGATCTTCCATGTTATTCGTGTATTTCATGAAGAACACGAAGAACAATGGTGAACCGCCACCGTCTTGGGGAAAAACCGCCGCGTTTAACCTAATTTTAGGTCAAATTGTGATGGCTGAATCGATTGGCATGGTCAACCAATCAATTACCAAGTCTAAAATTGCAAACAGAATCAAGCCGAATCAATTATCCAATCGATTCGGTTGACATTAATCGATTGGTGAATTTCGCCAATTGATTAGAGCCTTAAAATCGCGACAAATCGATTGGAATCGATTAGCCTATCCAATTGATTAACAAAAGGAAATCGCAATAAATCAATTGTAATCGATCGGCCTAATCGATTGATACCATCAATCGATTAGGATTGATATCCAATCGATTAACAAATTTAAATTAGATTAATAATCAATCGATTAGAATTATTTCTAATTAATTAAAAATTTCGTTACTCGTGAAACATTTTTTTTGTTTTTTTTTTAATGCATGAGAATGGTTTTAAATGGCATTAAATAATGTTTCATGCATGATAATGCCATTAAAAGGTATTAAAAGGAATTTAAATAATGATTTAATTATAAAACTTCTATGAAGCTTAGATGGGTTCTATATATGATCCTGTAGTAACGCATAAAGTAGGCTTTCAAATTTATTATGGTAATTGATTGTCATATGGTATCAATCGATTAATAAACCTAACTTTGGATTACCATGGCTGATTAAGTGGTCATCTGTTCAGTTAAAGTTTCTAGGAATTTCTTGGGTCTATCTACACAATATGCTACTAAATTAAACTATTGTGTTGGCCCAAAAAAGACACTTTAGGTAGGTTTAGTGCATTTTGTATTGGCAGACGTATGTTCCCGTCCGAGAAGCAAGTCAACGAATGAACCACCGGCGGTGAAGCTACTGCAATGGCGAGATTCCCGAGTAGCGTCGGCGAGGCTTCAAGTGAGGCTAATGGGGGTTCTCCGCTGCTCCTGAATAGATGAAAAGGAAGCTATAAGGGTCAGTAGGACTGCCGGGGGTGGTTCCGGCAAAGTCCCTCCGACGCTCAAGTTAGTAGGGTATTGGTATCGCCTATATTTTGTATAGATTTGTTGTGTGTTTTCTTAATACCTCTTCCGGTGCTTTTATACTGGATTCCTACCGCCTTTCTCCTGTGTCCTCTTAATGACGAAGGTATGGGGGACTGTATTTCAGTGAGGGTTACGTCCCCTCGTATCTTTTACGTATCTCGTACACATAGCAGCAGGGAGACACGTATCCTATCAGGGTTCTCAAGGTCTAGTGTTTTCCCTGTTCCCTAATAATGGGATTAGACTTTGCGGATCTGAACATTAAATAACTTGGGCTTCATCCAACCAGGGAGTACGAGACTCGCCTTTGAATTTTCGAGTCTCAACCGGGACTTCTAGTTGAAGAAGGCCCTGATTGGGAATGTTCTCGGGTGAAGCATCCCCGATCCTCCTTATCTTGGGCCCGGTTAGAGATATTTCCTAGGCAAAACCTCTTTGTTCCGGTTAGAGATGTGTCCTAGGCGAAGCCTTCTGGCCCCCGGTTAGAGATGTTTCTCGGGCGAAACTTTCTGATCCTGATTGGAGATGTTTCTTGGACGAAGCCTTCCCGATCCTCCTTGGCCTGATTGAAGATATTTCTCGAGTAAAATCTCTTTGCCCCAGTTGAAGATATATCCCCGGTGAAACCTTCTGATCCCAGTTGGAGATATTTTTCGAACAAAATCTTCTAGCCTTGATTAAAAATGTTTTCCGAACGAAATCTTTCCTATCTTTTTTATCTTATCTTTATCTTGAGCCACTTCCCCGTCCCCTCCTCTATAATATAGTTTGATAATAAATAGTGATCTTAATTTTTTGCCTATTAATCAGACATCGTCGGCTCGCTTACCAACAAGCCATGCGTCCAAAGTACGACTGCTAAAATAAAGAACTCAATTAATACAAGACAAGGCACCCAATGAACAACGTCACAGCTTTGAACGAGGCAATTCAGTCGGCAAAAGCGAGAGAAGAAGTTGGAGATGAATGATGGAGAGGGCACTGAACGTGACCGAATCATCATGAAAGTAAGGAAGAGAATGCATCATTTGATTGGTCGGGAGAAGCGTACAATAAAAACTTTAGTGGAAGAGTCTGCGTGGGCTCCCGTAGTGGAAGGCCAGCAGGGGCCCGCAGTTTCTTCGGCCTTTGGAAGCTAATGCTTTGGACGCGAGCTGATTGAATTGGTCGGTGGTTTTGGGTGGCGAATCCAGTGAACTCGTTCTCGCAGCCGTTGGATTCGGCCGTGGTGTACAAATGGAACATTCCTGCGAGGAGGGCCAAGCTCAGGGTCCACCTTGTTGATTCATGGCAATTGGATCTTGTTGGCATTGGTTGGTGGACCGAATCTAAGTCAGATTGTGGGCTGATCTATGCCGGCTAGCAGCCAAGGAGTACAACGTCGAAGATGCTTCTGTTCTTCATCTTAAAAATTGTTTTTGAAATTTATTGGACAGATCAAAGAAACATTTTTAATCATCAAAATGATAACAATTTTTAATCAAAGATGACACACCTCACCACCCTTCTTGTAAGATAGAATTACGTAGCTCCCGTGATTTACTTCTTTCGTATTAATCTTAGAACAGATTGACGGGGGGGCTGGATGCGAGCGTTTCGCTTTTTGCCATAATTGTAAGATAGAATTACGGTGTTCATCCTCCGTGTTGATCCTGAGACGGATTGACGGAGGCATTGGAGCGCGAGCGTTTCATTTTTTGCCACAATAGAATTACGGTGTTCTCACAAAATGGACTGATGACTAATATATGGGATGTTGTCATCGTGAGGTCTGGGATCAAATCTTGGCTAGTAGTCAAGTTTCTGCCCTCTCCTATATACTAGTCATTGTTCTGGCTAGCTAGACTAGTTCTCGTGATTTATCTCCTCTGTGTTGGTCCTGAGACGGATTGACAGGGGCGCTGGGGGCGAGCGTTTCGCCTTTTACCACCGTTGTAAGATAGAATTACGATCCCCACGGGATGTATTGATGGCTAGTGCATGAAATATTGTCATTATAAAATATGAGAGTCAAATCCTGGCTAGTAGCCAGGTTCCTGCCCTCTCCCATGCACTGAGCACTGTTCAGGTTAGCTAGACTAGTCCCCGTGATTTACCTCCTCCGTATTGGTTCTGAAACGGACTGACAGGAATGCTAAAAACGAGCGTTTTACTTGTTTTACCATATTGTAAGATACAATTACGTGTCTGAACATTAAATTATTTATAATTTGAATTATAATATATTTATAAGATTTTTTTTAAATGAACTATATAATTATAGGATCTTGGACTTCTAGATTATCGGACGTGAGTATTTTTTAATTTATCTTAACGGTTGATAATTTTTTTTCCATGGAACTGTACCAATCATCCCAGATTTGCTATTACCTGATTCATCATTATAACCCTGAGCTATGACGTAGTTACAGGACATTCAAGTTGTCACTCAAGTACTCACAGTTTGATTCTCAACTATAATATATTTGTAAGAATTTTTCTTTCGAATAGAACGCATAACTAAATTTTTAAATCGTTCTTCACGAATGCTTCTCGATTTATCCTGACAATTAATAAAAAATTTTCATGTTCATTAAAGTTTAAT
>JBBUKS010495902.1:0-14796 GCA_038050645.1 Hedychium gardnerianum
CATTATCCCTAAACTCTTCCCTCTCAACCAACTCATCCCCTCTCGCAACCAACTCTCTCTTGTTCTCTCTCCCCCTCACTCTCCTTCTCTCTAAAGCTCTTTCTCATACTCTCTCTGATTCACAAGCTTCCAAACTTTGATTGTTTAGATAACTTACTTTACGAAATCACTAATGCTTAATCAACAGTCCCTGTCGATACGATAATCTTTTATATTACTGACGACATAACCGTGCACTTGTAGTTTTGGACCAAGACCAGGATTTAGTCTTGGTCTCAACTTAGAATTCCGGGTTGGATCTAAGTTGGACCAACACCTATAGTCCCACTAGGACTCATCCTCACTAGAACCCTCTCTCCAGTTTCATATCATCCATTTCCCATTTGTAGACTTGTCTCCTTGACATTTGATCTCTTGACCCACTAGGACTTCGTATTAGATGTCCATCTGTACTTCAACCAAATATCTAGTACTACTGACCCGACTAAACTTCCTACTAGATATCTAGTCTTTTCTGACCTATCTTGCCTTCTTGCTAGTTATCTGGTCCTCTTGACCTAACTAGATTTTAGTCTGGTGTCTGGTCCTTTAGATCCATCAAGTTAGTCTACACACTTAGTCAACACATTATATCACAATAGAACTGAACTTTGAACCTTTGACAACATCAAAATATAGGTTCGATTCTGGTGTTCCTTGCACCAACAATCTCTCTCTTTTTGATATTTGACAACCTAGTTCAAAGTTAAGTTAAAAATAATAACTTCAAAAAAACTCTCCCCTTAAGATTTTTCAAGTATACTAAAAATTTATACACTTAACTTTTTACTCCCATTTCTCCCCCTTTAACACATATAAAAAAGAATGGGATCCTCACATAATTTTTGATGTGCGTAGATCATATATTATTTTATGTATTATTTGATGCATATCTTCTTATATTTCATTAACATGATCTACACTATCGCACCTCATTTTATTATATTATCATGCCCCGAGTTGAAACACTTGTTTGAATCAAACCCCTACAAGACAAAACATAATCAACACCAAGATCTACCATAACTCAAGCAATAAACCCTAAACCTAAACTAATTAGGAACACCAATTAGCCTTCTACTCTATCAACAAACTTCAACCAACCATAACTCAATAATTCCCATGAAAGTAACTACTATTCATATTTAACAACTAATTACAAGGCTTTTAGAACATGAGAGCTCTCAAAATTCACATCCTAATCAAGATGATATCCATAAACCCTATTTATTAATGATTTCACAACTACAAATAAAACATCCATTTCATTTTTTGATCCAACACATACCAAATAACCTAAACTAGATCTATGCAAGAACAACATGGCTACACAATCTAAATGATCAGAATTTAGTGGCCCAAGTAATCCACCTTAAATCAAATAACTAAACCAATCCTTTAATCCATATATTAAATCAACTACTAAGCATCCTGAATTAATTAATCCAAATCTATACTGGAATCTCGATTAATCATAAGAGCATGGTAAGATCAACTTCTAACAACAATCAATCAACATAATCCACCAATTACCGAAACTTATAACATCAATAAGGTAAAGATAATCATTACCAAATGGTTCCTCCCTGGAAACAATTGCCAGCGAAGCTAAGATGAACTGTGGCAGCAATTGTGGCTGGCCAGTGACATTGTGCTTACCAGGGCAAAGGTGGCCGGGATGGGATATGCCTTGGTTAGCCAATCTTGGATGGAGTAGATGATTTGGGGTTGTAGGTATGGTGTCGGCCGGAGCAAATTTGGAAAAGTTTGGCATTTGGCCGGTGACACCGGGGTGACCGAATCTGACCAAAGGAGTCAACCTAGCTGGAACAGTGGGTGGCCGGGGCCTGTCCTAGTAGTGGAAGCTGCTTTTGTACTGGCCAGGGAGATGACCGGCGATGAGGGAGATGACGTCAATCTCCAATGGGGCAAAGGAAGGGTTGGCTCCCCTCTGGTCGTAGCCCGGCCCTGACTATGACTAACGACGATGGGGGTCCGCCAGCTGTAGTTCGCTGGCATCGGCGTAGCTTCGGAAGGAGATGAGGGAGAAGAGATGGATCAGGTAGAAAGGAAGAGGGATCTGAGGGTCTGGCCTCGACTAGCAACAGTGATCGGCGTTGGCGATCTGCTGGCTGCGGTTGGTGGTGTCGGTCAGATACGGAAGGGGATTGAGTGAAGGGGTCGGCAGTTGGAGAGGAATCGGGGAAGAAGAGAAATAGGGATAGGGACAAAAAAATCATAGAATTAGGTTTATATATATATCTTTAGGTTAATGGAATTAATCAACTCCCAACTTAATTGATATTCCAAACAAGCTTTCTCAAAGCCTAATAATTATAACCCCTTAAACTTGTCATATTAACTCCGTTTATATCCAGAAGAATTCCTAAAAATTCTCAAAATATTCTATAGGATTATTCCTCAATTAACACCTATTATTTTATTATTTTTATTTTCCATATTTAACACGCTATCTACAAAGTTCGAAAATGAACTCGCAGGTATAACTAAATTAAAAGGTTTAATTTAGTTTTCATAAAATTTTAATTCACAATTTTGTCCGTACGTGTTGTATCTTGCATGAGTGGATGTGTGTGTTATAATAAATTAGGATTTATTATGTTTATTTCCACTGTGTATTATTCTTGAAACATGTCAATTGCACGCATCCATGTCGGGCTACCCAATAATATGTGTGTTGTAATAATTTAGAATTGTTATTTCTCTTTCGATGTATGTTTGTGAAATGTGTCCAACACAAGCATCGTATCGAGCTACCCTACACCGTACATGTCCCTCCTCTTGTGGATATGACAGAACCCTCTTCCTCTAGACATGAGCCAGCTAGACACTCTTTCGCTTATGGCGATATAGTTTAGTCTGTATTTGACTTTTCAAACTTCTATGCTTCCTTGGATACTCTTCATGAGGAGCATGTTGGCCACCAAAAAATGTTGGAAGGGCATGTTGCTATGACTCAAGGTTAGTAGCAAGAGGTACAAGAGAATTATAGGAGGATAGAGGAGTTCTAGGGCTAGGTATCTAATTTCTTTGATCATCAGTACTAGGAGAAGGCAAGGGAGGAGTAATTTTGACGATCATTGGATGTGACGAGGCAGCAGGTTGCTAGTCTTTATCAATATCATGAGCATCTTGGCAACCTGCCCCATGCACCCATATTTCCTCTTGGCCCTCGTCCACCTTATTGAGTTTCACTTCATTGGGACAATGAAGTGTCCAAGTCTGGGGGCTTGTACATATGTACATATTCTTTTTCTGTGGCATGTTAGTTGCATCATCATCATGTTATAGCATGGTTTGTCTTTCTTACAAAAATGCTAGCATGCTTGTTCTAAATTTGCATATTGTTGTGATTTATGTGCTTGTATGCTTAGTGATTTACGTTTTCCTATCCATAGTTGCATGAAGTGAGCTATGTTTTTATTTGAAGAGTTTGAAAATTGACCTAATTTTTGGATTTCTTTACATTATGCTTGACTTTGATAGTAGATACATCTAAAAATAGTTATGATTCATAGAACCATTAGTATTTGTACTTCTAAGGTAATTTCTCAACTACATTTTGGTTATTGGAGAAACTAAGAACATGTCAACTCATTTAGAAAAATCAAAATCCCTACACATGTTCTAGTGCTACATAGTGCTACATCTTACAAGGACCAAAAAAAAAAGATTCAATAAGGGATAAAAAATAGTTGTCGTGAGTGTAAACTAACAAGTTATCCCTTTGAGATAGGTTACTGGGAAATAACTATTATGTTTCTCTTGATTCTGAGCTATCCTTTGAGACCTTGTGTAATTTGAGAGGGATGAACCATACATGTGGCAAGTGTCTATCACTGGAGGCACAAAGAACACGATTAGACGATGACTTGACTAGGCTTGGAGATTGACACTTGAAAAGTTAAGTCACTCATCGCACCGAGCACGAAGAACTTTTACTTAGGTCATTCTCAAATAATTCTTGTATTATGCTAATCAATGAAACTATATGATAGGATTAACTTGACTCACTAGGGATTATGATGCACCATATTGTTACATGAATCTAGATTGTAGGTTTTTGCTTGAGGACAAGCAAAGGTTTAAGTCTGGGGGTGTTTTGTGCGTAGATTATATATATTTTTAGGCATTGTTTGTTGCACATATATTTGTATTTCATTGAGCATGATCTACATTATCGCACCCCGTCTCATATTATTGTCATGCTTTTACTCCTTTAGTTCGGAGATTTGTTCTCTTTGTATTTTTATTGACAAGATGCAATTTGGAGCTAAAATGAAGCAAAATGGACATTGGAGAAAGCTTGGTAAGCAAAACTCAACAAGGCACGGTCGTGCCTCTTCAAGGAACGACTGTGCCTTTATTCTCCAAGACAAGGGCGTGCCTCACAAGCATGGTCGTGCCTCCCAAAGGACCAAAGCTAGATTTCCAGCAAGACTCATGACACGGTTGTGTCCCATAGGCACGACCGTGCCTCTTCAGAAGCTCCCCTCAACAAATATAGAACCTCCCATGGCCAAGCCGTACCAAAAGGCACACTCATGTCTCTCAACCAGCCATGCCACTCAGCAATTCAAGTAGCTTCAACGTTTTGGCCATGCTAAAAGGCACGATCGTGTCTGCATGAAGCTTGTTTCCCACGGCCAGGTCATGCCCCTTGGGCACGGCCGTGCCTGATAGGCATGGTCATGTGGCAAGTTGACTTGGCTATGGGACCTATAAAAAGGGCTCAAGATCCCATTTTCAAAGGGTGGATCATTTCAAGAGAACCTATGAGGTCCATTTCCAAGAAGATTTCAACAATTCATCCACCTCTAGAGCAAGAAATTCATCCAAGAAGATCGGAAAAGCATTGTTAAGCATCTCTACCTCTATTCTCTCATTGGGATTGTAAAAATGCTTCTCTTCTTATCTCTTGTTTGTATTCTTCTTGCTATGTTGTAGATTTTCAAGATTCTAAGATTTAAGGAGTAATTGTAATGTGATGTTGATGTATTAACTATGAATTTACCAATTTCCTTATTCTTTGAAGTGTTTATAACTTGTTCCATGTGTGTGATGCCTTGTTTATGTTTTATTGAATGTGTGTATGAAATGTATGCATGTGGATGTGAAGAATTGGTCACCATTAAAAGATAGGCTTTAGATTGTATGCCTGGGGAGCCCTTAGTGACAAAGGGTTACATTAATCAAACTTTCTAGAATCTTCACCTTGAAATGAGGACTAATTCTTCATAAGGGATTAGCTAATTAGTGTTTAATGGTTTTTCACATATTCTATGTTAGGAAGTGACTTGTGTAATCAAGACTATATGCGTGGGGAGCCCTTAGTGACATAGGGTTACCTTAACCGGACTTTTTATGTTACCTCTTCTACTTAATAGCTTTGAATTGAAATAATGTAAACACTCTAGTGTAATCTTCGCGGGTTCAAACTAGTAATTTGGTTAGAATCCCTATAAGAATGTAAACATGGAGGTAGGGAGATGAACAATCTATAGAATAATCAACTAGCATCATAATGAAAACTAAGCCCTAAGATCGTCTTTCCGAAACCATTTTCCCTCTTAACAGCCAACCTCTCTCATCTTAGACCTCTCAACCTCTCTCTCTCTCTCTCTCAACCCCTAGTTCACCAGCTTTTAAACCAACTTTTAATTGTTTAGATAACTTATTTTTTGAACTCTCTAGTGCTTAGTCAGTAGTCCCTAAGGAATGATATTTTTTATTACTTGATGACTTAGCCATGCACTTGCAATTTTGAAAACACTACTCACCACTACCAAACATTTGGTCACCTTGACCAACTTGGACTTTCCAGTCACTCGATAGACTTCTCACCCTTGCTAGTCATCCGGTCAACCTTGACTTGACTAGACTTCACTCTTGATAATCATCCTATCAACCTTGACTTGACTAGACTTCTCACTTCCAAACATCAAGTCCTATTTGGATCAACCCTTGGTCAAACTGACCAGATATTGATATATTGTCAAACATCAAAACCCTAGAGGTTGACTTAGACTATCTGGTGCTCCTTGCACCAACATACCTTATGGTCACTTGTTAGGATTATTAGTCGAAGTCTTTGGCCAAAGCAATACATGTCAAGAGTATGGTACTCTTGGACACATGTCTGAGTAATTTGAATCCACAGGACAAAAAAGTATAATTTGAGCTAGGTCTGACGTAGTCAACCTAGTGGGGACTTACACATAGACCATGTCCTGAACCAAGTATGTATAAGATGAGACGAAGGAATGAGGCATGACTCACTATAGCTTTTGAAGGATTCAGAAGTGGTTTTGGGATCAATTGTTGATTTACTAGTTAAGTGGGGATCATGATGAATACTAGGTGTCACCCATGATCGATCCATCATTAATGATTAATTATGGACAACCAACATAAACTAGGAACTTATTGGGTCACACACACTATGAGTATTTTCGAAAGACATAAATATGAGTTCAAGAATTGGATTCTCAAATTGAGAGAGATTGTACTAGACAAAGGACAAATATGAAAGATATTTTTTTGGAAAGGAAGTGTGGATGGGCCACGTCTTTTGAAGATGAATTAGACCCTGTTTGGTTTAATTATATACCAAATTATCTTGGTTCTAATTAAATATGGTTTGGTTATTGAACCAAGTGGTCTAGTCTAGAACCAACATGATTTGACTTTAAACCAAACTTAAGTGGGTGGGTCGGGTTAATGGGTTAACAGATATGAGTTTTGGATTTGGATCTAAACCCATTAAGAGATATATTTATATCCGGATTGAACAGAGAATTGCGTGAGAAAATAGAAAAACCTAAGTGTTAGGTTTTCTCTCCCTCTCTCTCTCCCTCCAAGTCATCGTCGCCGACCTTGGAGGCTTCACCGTTGTCGACCAACTGGTGGCCCATCCCCCTCCAGCCTACTAGCCGTGTGCCAAGTAAGGAAGGATTGGTGTTGTACTCTTCTGCAAGTGCTTGGTAAGTGACTAATAGGGTTCAGATCAGATCGACTAAAAATCCCAAATTTTACGGGATTGATCAGATTGAATCAGAGCAGGCAAGGAAAAAAGTGGGACTAGTCACCTGATAGAGGTTCAATGACTAATAGGGTTTAGTCAAATGATTGGTTTTGTAATCTTTTGCAAGTGCACGGGTGTGTGCTAAAACACCTTTCACAAACATGCAACAGAAGGGAAAATAAATGACATAATAACCTAATTATTACATCACATGCACCACATGCATACAGGATACATTCATGCAGACATAATTGCATAATAAAATTTTATGATAAATAACTTTATTCTAATTATACCTACGAGTTCATTATAAACCTTGTAGAGAGTGTTTGCTAGCCTCACAAGGTTAGACTCTTCTAGAATCAACCAAGCAACACTATGAAGTCTCGCCTCTATTCGTATCCACACTAAGAACTCTGATAGATGACTTTGTTAAGTTTGAGCCGTGTCTCTACTTTGGTACTAGCCGAAGTGGGGAGAAAAAATGATCCAAGAGGGGGATCTTGGCTCGATTCCTGTCCAGTAGCTTAAGTAACAAGGACAACACAAATCGAACGGCAAGCAACCTTTACAAGGTTGTTGTCCAGCGGTGCTAGAATTGCTATCGACGGTTGTGGGTCGTGGATAGAAGTCGTCCCATCGGTGGACAACTGAGGAAGGATGGACGGATGGCCGACGGTGCTTGGAGGGCGTTGGCGGTGGTTGGAAACCGATGGCGGCCAGACGGTGTTCGGACGACAGTGTGGGTCTCAGTGGCCAGAGGCTGACCGGAGGGCAGCTGATGTTGCTTATTTTCGATGAAGATGGTGGTGGCACATGGGGAACTTCTCCCCTTGTGGTCAGCGGCTAAGAGAGGAGAGGGAGAGAGAGGAGAAGATGTTTTTAGATAAACCTAACAATTAAGTTTCCACCAAAACTCTTATTGATTTCTCTTACTATGGGAGAATATTTATAACCACTTCTCAATGACTTGAAGAACATGTCATCTCCCAAGCCCAAAACCCAATAGCAACCCAATTAAGTCGTGGTTTGGTTCAAGACTAAATCATGTTGATTCAAAACCAAACCACTTGGTTTAATAACCAAACTAAATCAATTTGGTTTATAATTAAACCAAAGAGGGTCAATTTCTTCTTCAAAAAATGTGACCCATCTGAGTTTTTGCTCCGGCCAAATACCTTCCATATATACCCTTCGTCTGGTCCAACCAGACTTATTCTCTCTCGATCTGAGAATCCAATTCTCAATCTCATTTTAAGTCTTTTGGATAAACTCATAGTGCGTGTGACCTTATAGGTTCCTAGTTATGTTGGCTATTTATAATTAACCATTAATTAAGAATATATCATGAGTCGTACGTAGTAGTACGTTATGACCCCCAATTAACCGGAGAGTTAACAGTTGATTATAGAATCACTTATGAACCCTTCAGCAGCTATAATGAGTCGTGCCTCATTCCTTTCACTCGTCTTATACCCACTTGGTTTAGAACATGGTCTTTGTGTCAATCCCCACTAGGCTGACTATGTCATACTTAGCCCAAGTAGTAGTTCCTTGTCCTGTGGATTCAAATTACTTAAACATGTGTCAAAAAGTACCATACTCTTGACATGTATTGCTTAACAATCCTGACAAGTGGTTATAGATATACATCTTCTTATGTAAGGAGCAATGAATCCTTTATTGACTATCCAAACACCTTCGGGCACTTCGACTTATACCCAATCATCTCAGGTCCACACCTCCAAGAAGATGCTTGCATAAGATATCAAAGTATAAGTCTCCATGACCAAGATTACTTGATATCTCAAGTCAAAGGAAACTTGCATTTAAGCTACAATGAGATCTTTATTGACATATTCATATATGTGAAGAAGCATATGAAGTCACATGGCAGGTCACTCCAATGAACTAGTAACCTTTAACTAACTTCCATGTTTAACTCTCGACATCCCATTATCTCCATCCAGTGAGGATGACTGCTTGGTTAAACCAAGGAGTATAACACATGCTAGTCTTACAGAATCGATGATCTCTGAATTCATCAATTCATCGAATAGGGAAGGTTTTAATACATTCATAATTACACATGTAGAGATGATCACTAATTGTGATATAATCATAAGTTCTCTCATGCTGTGAATTATATTATGGATATTCAGTAAGTGAGTTTAAGATCAAATCATACACATAAAAAATGTACACTCAAATAGTGAATTATTTATTTATTGAATAAATAATACATACCATAATAAAAATATAACATACTCCCACTTGGCCTAATGCCAATCGCCATGATATCCAATACCATAGGTCTGGACGTGACTCTCAAACTTACTTTATGGTAGAGCCTTTATCAAAGGATCCGCTAGGTTCCTTTCGGTGGAAATATTCTTGATTTGTATTTTATTCCTACAGATGATCTCTTTGATCAGATGATAGCGACAAAGCATATGTTTGGATTGTTGGTGAGACATTGGTCCTTTGCCTAAGCAATGACTCCCGTGTTGTTACAGTAAACTAGTGATGCTTCAACAAAGGTAGAAACCACTCCTAGTTCAGAGATGAACTTCTTGATCAAAACTGCTTTGTTATTTCAAAAGCTATAATATATTCCGTCTCGGTTGTAGAATCTACAACGGTGTCTTTCTTGAAACTCTTCCAACTTATTGTGCCTCCGTTCAATGTGAATATGTATCCAGATTGAGACTTGGAGTTATCCTTGTCTGTCCGGAAGCTGGCATCAGTATACCCGTGTGTAACCATATCACCATCTCCATATACCAAGAACACATCCTTAGTTCTTCTCAAGTACTTAAGGATTGCCTTGACAGCCGTCCAATGATCCATGCCTATATCTGACAGGTATCTACTCATGACACTCAGAGCATATGATATATTGGGTGTTGTACATAGCATAGCATACATGATAGATCCTATTGCTGAAGCATAAAGTATCTTACTTATGCAAATTCTCTCATCTTCTGTATGTGGGCACATAGACTTTGAAAGTTGAATCCCATGCCGCATGGGTATAAAACCTTTCTTGGATTCATCCATGCTAAATCGTTTTAGCATTTTATCTATATATATAGACTGCAAAAGACCAGACAACTATTTTGATCTATCTCAATAGATCTTAATCCCAAAGATCTAGGTTTCTTCTCCCATGTCTTTCATGGAGAATGTTTAGGACAACAAAAACTTAACTGACTATAGAACAGGTACATCATTTCCTATAAACAATATATCATCAACATACAACACCAGGAATACGACCGCACTCCCACTGACCTTTTTGTACACACCAGATTTGTTAGGATTTTGTGAGAAATCAAACTCTTTGATTGTCTCATCAAAATGGATATTCTAACTCCTGGATGGTTGCTTCAATTCATAAATAGATCACTAAATCTTGCATACTTTATTTTTATCAACAGATGTGAAACCCTCGGGTTGTATCACATACACTTCCTCAAACAGATTTCTGTTGAGGAAAGCCATTTTCACATCCCTTTGCTATATCTCTTAATCATAATGAGTTGCTATGGCCAAGAGTATCCGAATGGATTTAAGCATAGCTACTGGTGAAAATATTTCATCATAGTCAATATCTTGCTTTTGAAGATAGTCTTTCGCCACTAATCTTCCTTTATAGGTAATTACATTACCATCCATGTCAGTTTTCTTCTTGAAAAGTCACTTGCACCCGATAGGTGTAATGCCTTCGGGTGGGTCTACTAAGTTCCAAACTTGGTTTTCGTACATGGAACCAACTTTCGACTTCATGGTTGCTAGTCACTTGTCCCTTTATGAACTTTTCAGAACTTCATCATAATCAATAGGTTTCTTATCCTTAATAAGCAATACATCATTTGATTCACTTATGAGAAATCTATATCTCTGAGAAATCATATGTATCCTACTATATCTACAAAGAGGTAATGTCTCCATAGGTTCAGCCAATGGCTTATCATCATGAGTATTCAATTGTGATTCTTGACTAGTCACCTCTACTGGGTCTATTGGAGTATCTTGAACTTCCTCAAGTTCAACTTCACTCCCACTATTTTCTTGCAAGAGAAACTCTTTCTCTAGGAATACAACACGTCTTGAACCAAATGTTGGTGCTGGAAGCACCAGCTAATCGAACCTATATTTTGATACATGACAAAGGTTCAATGTTAAGGTTTGTTATTATCTAATAAGTATGACTAAGTGTGCAGGAAGCTCAAGAAGAAAGTCCTAAGGAAACTTAGGCAAGGTAAAAGTCCTAGTTGAGGCTAGGCAACAAAGTCCTGGTCAAATGGACTGGGTAGGAAGTCTTGGCAGATTGAGGACATCGAGCAGAAGTCCTAGGGGTCGAGGATACTAGGCGAAAAGTCCTTGGGGTCGAGGACACTAGGAAGGAGTCTAGGCGAGTTGAGGACCGGACGTCTAGCAAGAAGTCCTGGAGGTCGAGATAGGATGCTGAGCGAAAGTCCAAATAGTTTGGAGGTAAAGATATTTGGCAACAGGTAAACTCTCCTGAGAGGAGTAGGTGAGGATGCGTTCCTCGTTGAGGGAACAATAGGCGTTGGTTCGACTTAGGGTTTCACGGGAAACCCAAAAGTCAGAATCAAATAGTCCTAAGACTATCAAACATTATTTATGATGTTATATATTTTGTGTGTGCTAACTTTGTGATGCAGAAAACATAAGCCTAGAAACTGCTAAACTAGGCGCTTGGAAGGATCCATGCACCTCAAGCTGAACTAGGCGCCTCAAAGGGATTGAGGCGCCTCAATGACCTCAGCGCGAAGAAGGATGAGTTGGTAGCCTGTGATTGGTCGGCACACGTCAGCAACCAAGTGCCTCAAAGGGATTAAGGTGCCTAGGTTGGGATAGACTCGCCATAGTCAAGTTATGATTAGATCAAGCCACGTCAGCGCTTGAGGTGCCTCAAAGAGATTGAAGCGCTTGGATGTTGATAAGGCACGACTAACTCGGATCCGATCAGATTGACTTGGATAGTGGCATCTCAATGCGAATATAGGCACTTGGATGGGTCAATAAAAGAAGACTTCGACCAGTAGCATGGGACAAGGATTTAATACGACTTCCATGCTCAAACGCTGCTCCAAAAACTATTCTATGATGCTGTAACGATGCCCCGACAACCAGAGCTCGAGCTTATACTTTCTTAGTGGTCGGTATTGTTGTTAATTAATGCATTTAAAGCTCCACATATTTGCTGTAATTATTGTGCTATTAGAGTGCAGGCCTTGGACTAGCCATCGCTGGCGGTGAACCAAGTAAAAAGAAAGGTGTTAGTTTGTTTCCATTTATGTTTGTTTCTTTTTCACTGCCTATGTTTTACAAAAAGTGAGAAAAAGTGATACACACTATACACCCCCACCCCCCTCTAGCACTTTTCGATCCTACATCAAACACCTCTTGTTCCAAGGAATGATAAAATTGATAACCCTTAGTTTTCATAGGGTAACTAATAAATAAACACTTATCAGACTTAACATCTAGCTTGTCTGATGTTGTCCTTTTCACATAAGTAGGACAATCCCATATCTTCATGTAAGATAGATGAGGTTTCTTACCAGTCCACTTCTCAAATGGAGTAGTAGAGACAATCTTGGTCGGGACTCTTTTTAACAAGTAAACAGCTGTCTCTAGTCCGTAAACTCAAAAGGATTTGAGAAGACTTGCATGATTCATCATAGAACAAAACATGTCCAATAGGGTTCGATTTCACCTTTTTGAGACACCATTGTGTTGTGGTGTATAAGGCGAAGTCCATTGAGACGATATCCCATTATCCTTTGGATAATCTTGAAACTCTTAACTTAAGTATTCAACACCTCGATCAGATCAAAGTATTTGAACTTTTCAAAGGCCTCAAATTTGTACAATAGATACACATACCCAAATCATGAGTAATCATCAATAAAGGTAATGAAGTAGCTATTGTTGGGCCGCCCGATGCAGTGTGTGCTAAAACACGTTTTATAAACATGCGTAGCAGAAGACATAAATGGTAATATTAAAAGTAAATTATTACATCACACACACCACACACATACAAGATACAACTCATGCAGACATGATTGCAATATAAAATTTTACAAAATTAAATTTACTCTAGTTATACCTGACGAATCACATGAAGTGGAAAGGGAATCAACTGAGCAACGTTGTCGAGCCTTGCCTCTATTCGTATCCACACCGAGAACTCCTCAAGACGACTTTGAAAGTCATGAGTTTTTTCTTCATGAAAGGTACTAGCCTTGTGTGTGAAGATGAAGTTTGGTGCCCAGTGGTGTATGCAATCAGACGACACCAAACATAGAGAACAACCAAAAGGGGAGGTTTTTGTCTGGCCGGAAAAGGGGGCTATTTGCACCTTTTTCTTCACTGTCCGACATTTATGAATCTCTACCGATGAGGCATGAAATACCCCATGGTGTCGGAGATTTTGTAGCAATGTTTTCTCACCAAAACTGAGGTCGAAGGAGGTTGGGAGAGGCCAAACCACCTGGGACAACAAGCTGTCTGCCGATGTTCTTTCTCCTTGGAGCGGCGGTGGCCAGCCGGAGATGGCTCCTTTCATGTCCTACTCGTTAGCTGGAGGTGGCTAGCCGGTGGGTGGTGGTCGGCCAGAGGTGGAGGCCGATCGGTGGAGCTTGGGGCGACGACACCAAGGAACCTTTCCTTTTATGGTGGGCGACACAAAGAGAGGAGATGAGAGGAAATCCTAATCAAATTAGGTTATCCAATTCAAATAATGAATTATCCTCATGGAGGTGTATATTTATACACCTCAATAATGACTTGGGGAGCAAGTCATCTCGTAAGCCCAAGCCCAACCCGAAAAGCCTTAACTAATACACAACTCATTAAGTTCTTGGTTTGGTTGAAAGTCAAACCACTTAGTTCAATAATCAAACCTAACCAATTTGGTTTATTATTAAACCAAAGAGGATCCATCACATCTTCAAAAGACGTGGCCCATCTGTGCTTCTTTTCCGATAAATAACTTTCCATATTTGCCATTTGTTTGGTCTAATCAAACTTTGTCTCTCTCAATCTGAGAATTCAATTCTCAAACTCATTTTAAATCTTTCGGATAAACTCATAGTGTGTGGGAACTTATAGGTTCCCAATTATGTGGTCATTCGTAATTAACTATTTAATATGAATAGATCATGAGTGACACCTAATGGTACATCATGATCCCCTATTGACCGGAAAGTCAACGGTTAATTTTAGAACCACTTCTGAACCTTTCAGCAGCTACAATGAGTCGTGTTTCATTTCTTTCATTCGTCTTATACCCACTTAGTTTAGGACATGGTCTATGTGTTAGTCTCCACTAAGCTGACTATGTCACACCTAGCATAAGTTGTAGTTCCTCGTTTTATGGATTCGAATTACTCATACACATTGTATAAGATGACTATTCTCTTATTGTGTTCTGCTTTGGCCAAAGACATATGAGTAATAATCCTGACAAATGGTCATAGGGTATACTTCTCCTTATGCAAGGAGCGGTGAATCCTCTATGGGTTATTCAATCACCTTCAGGCACTTCAAACTTATACCCAATCATCTCGAGTCCACACCTCTAAGGAGATACTTACTTAAGATGTCAAAGTATAAGTCTTCATGATCAAGATGACTTGAATATCTCAAGTCGAAGGAAACTTGAACTTAAGTTG
>JBBUKS010495913.1:0-14792 GCA_038050645.1 Hedychium gardnerianum
TAATATTCATGTATTGTATTAAGTAAATTTATATCCGGATTTCAGATTTGTTTCTTATCATGTCTTGGTGTCATAAGCTGAGCCGACTCGCAATAGTATGTTTTTGGTTTTCTAGTCGTGTAGACCATCTTTGCTGTTTAGTTTTATCGTCTATTACACTGCGTGATTGTGCAATACCCAAGTAGGGTATTTTTCTCAGTTATTATACTACGTGGATGTGAATACCCGTGTGGGGTATTTTTTTTGTATTTGTTTATGTGATTATGTATTCAGGATATTGTCAGCCGTACATGGGAGATGCTATCCGATTTTTGCCGGATAAATATACTCCCGGGGCGTGACAGACTTGCTAAATTTTGCCCTCAGTTTGTATCTTAGGACTATGATCGGATGTTCCAGTTCACTCAAGGCCTTGCAACATATATTTGGATTAGGATGTCAGGATCTTTGGCTAATACTTATCGGGAAACATTGGATAGAGCCTTATTGATAGAGATGACTCAGCAATAGGTGTCTCGGGAGAGGGGAATTGATAAGCAGACGTCCCAGAGTAGAACTCCAAATCAGAGGCAACAGGTTACTGGTCAGAAAAGAGAAGACAAGAGCCAAGGCTCACAGGCTACTACTGTAGAGTCTTCTTGATCGTAGAAGACAGACTGAACAACTTCAGGACCTTCTCGTTCCCATCCACAGAGTCAGAAAAATGACACCGGTATGATCTGATGTTACCAATGTGGTTCGAAAAGTCATACCAAATCTGAGTACCCTTTGGACCAGCCTTAGTCTCAGTAGTCATCTACTGTACCATCGACTCAGGCTCAACCTATTCCAGAAATGCAATCGCCGAACTCAAAGGTTGGACGAGTCTATGCTGTCACCCGAGAGGATGCACGACGGGCCGAGGGATCAGTCTTTTGGGATATTATTTCAGTTTATTCTGCACTTGCTGAGTTACTGATTAATATTGATAGTTCACATTCATTTATATCCCGTATCTTTTTGGGTAAGATTCGTAGAATTTCTACACTCAGATCACCTGGCTTAGCTATATCTCTGTCGTCTAGAGAGGTGTTGACCATCAATCAGAAAGTCAGGGGATGCCCCTTGGACTTCAATAGTCATTCACTCATAGTGGATCTTCAGGTGTTTGAAATGGCAGAATTTGATATCATCCTAGGTATGGATTGGTTGACTACCCACTATGCTACAGTTGATTGTCGAGCAAGAGTAGTCACCTTCCGACCTTCGGCCCAACCCTCTTGGGAATTCATTGGCACTAGGGTTGATGGAATTTTTATTATTTCAGCACTACAAGAGTAGAGAGGGATATTTATTATCATTGATTAAGATAGCTCTCGGATGTTCTTATCGTTCGAGAATACCCAAACGTATTTCCAGAAGAACTTCCCGGCATGCCTTCGATGAGGCAAGTAGAATTTATAATTGAGTTGATTCTGAGTACAATACTGATATCAAAGACCCCCTACCGCATGACACCAAAGGAAGTGGAAAAGCTTAAGTTACAATTACAATAGTTATTGGATAGGGGATTTATCCGCCCTAGTGATTCTCCATGGGGAGCTCCAGTGCTCTTTGTCAAAAAGAAGGACGAATCACTAAGACTATGTATAGACTATCAGCAACTGAATGCAGTAACCATTAAGAACAAATATTCCTTGCCACAGATAGAGGATTTATTTGATCAGCTTAAGAACACCTGTGTATATTCTAAGATTGATTTATGCTTAGACTATCATTAACTTAGAGTAAAGGATACAGATGTATAGAATACCGTATTTCGAACTTGGTACAGACACTGTGAGTTATTGGTAATGCCATTTGGGCTTACCAATGCTCCAACGATTTTCATGGACTTGATGAACTAGATATTTTTAGAGTATTTGTATTAGTTTGTCATTATTTTCATTGATGACATTCTGATATTTTTCGGTCAAAGGTGGAGCATGAATAACATCTTCGTGTAGTTTTGGTGACGCTTCGACAAAAACGTCTCTATGCAAAGTTTAGAAAATGTGCATTTTGGCTATCTTCCATGGGATTTCTCCGACATATTGTCTCTAGTAGAGGAGTATCGGTGGATCCCTTTAAAATAGAGGTCGTTACTAATTGGAAGCAACCGAAGACAATACAAAAAGTTCGTAGCTTTCTGGGATTGGTTGGATATTACCAGAGATTTATAGAGGGTTTTTTTCTAGCATTTCCATGTCATTGACTCGACTGACCAGGAAGGGAGTGAAATTTACTTGGACAAAAACTTGTGAAGCAAATTTTCAAGAGCTTAAATAAAGACTGGTAATTGTGCCCGTCTCAGTGCTTCATTCTGGGGAAGACGAATTTATGCTCTACACTAATGCATCGCTGCAGGGGTTAGGTGCAGTTCTGATGCAACACGTATGAGTAGTATCATATGCTTCTCGCCAGCTGAAAGATCACGAGAAGAATTACTCTGTCCATGATTTGGAGTTGGCAACTATCATCTTTTCTTTAAAAATATGGAGGCATCATTTGTATGGGATCACTTTCGAGATTTTCGCAGATCATAAAAGTCTTATCTATTTACCAGAAGGAGCTGAACCTTAGGCAAAAGAGATGAATGGAATTTTGAAAAAATTATGACTTCACCATAAACTATCATCCAAGAAAAGCCAACGTAGTAGCAGATGCTTTGAGTAGAAAATCCCGAGTGGTTATGGCTAGTTACCGAGTAATAGTTATAGACTTGGTGCAAAGTTTCTCAAAATTAGGACTAGTAGAATAAGGACAACCAGAACGGGGGATTTTGGTATCCATAGTTGCTCAGTCACCCATTGTTGAACGAATTAAAGGAGCACAAGCTAGTGATCAACATTTGCGGTATTTGTGTAGTAAAGTGGTTTCTGGATAGCATACAGAATTCTCATGTGATGAGAATGACATCTTATATTTTCGGGGAAGATTCTGTGTACCCGAGTCACATCCCATCAAAGATGACTTACTTCAGGAAACGCATCGGTCCAAATTCATGATCCATCCGGGTGGTACCCAAATGTATAGAGACTTGAAACGCTCTTACTGGTGGAATGACATGAAAAAGGACATAGCGGATTTCGTGGCTCGATGTTTGATATGCCAGCAGGTAAAGGCTGAACATCAGAGACTAGCAGGATTGCTTCAGAAAATTCAAATACTAGAATGGAAGTGGGAGCATATCACTATGGATTTTGTTGTGGGGTTACCCAGAACACGGAAGGGCATGATACAATTTGAGTAATCGTTGATAGATTATCCAAATCTTCACACTTTTTGCTGATCCGTAAGACAGACCCTTTGGATCACTTGATGAAATTATATTGTAGAGAGATTATCAAACTTCACAGTATATCTCTGAGTATCATATTTGATAGAGATCCGCGTTTCACTTCTCAATTTTGGCAAAGTCTTCAACAAGCCCTAGGTACGAAGCTTTATTTGAGTATAACTTTTCACCCACAGACAAATAGACAGTCAGAGTGCACTATACAAACACTTGAGGATCTGTTAAGAGCATGCGTAATGGATTTCGGAGGCAGCTGAGAGGATCATTTACACTTAGTAAAATTTGCATACAATAATAGCTATCATTCAGCTATTCAGATGACACCATTTGAGGCTTTATATTGCAAAGAATGTCGATCCCCTACCTTATGAGAAGAAGTTGGTTAACAACAAATTTTGGGGTCACAAAGCATTCAGCATGATGTAAAATTTATACGTACCATCAGACATAGAATGTCGGAAGCTCAAGATCTACAAAAGAGTTATGCGGATCAGAGACGGAGACCTTTGGAGTTCACAGTGGGTGACCATATGTTTTTGCGTGTTTCACCTACTAAAAGGGTTAAGAGATTTGGTCTGAAGGGCAAGTGGCTCCTCGTTACATCGGACCTTTTCAGATATTGGAGAGGATAGGTGAGGTAGCCTATCAGTTGACACTACCATCGACCCTTGCAGGTGTGCATAATGTGTTTCATGTATCCATGCTGAGGAAGTACGTGCCACATCCTACTCATATTTTGAGGGATATGTCAATTCCACTCAGCCTGATGCTACTTATAAAGAGGTTCCTATGCGGATTTTGGATCACAAGGAGCGCCAGTTGTGGAAAAAAATCATTCGACTTGTCAAGGTTGGATGACATCATCATACTGATGAAGAGGCAACCTGGGAGCTTGAGTATAAGATCCAAGCTCAATATCCACACCTGTTTACTTAAGGTGCGTGTAGTTTCTTTAGGGCTTAAATTAATTGAATATACTATTGTTTGGTTACCGCACCTAGGTAGTAAAATTAGGGACCAAATTCTTATTAGTGGGAGAGAATGTAAGATATGGTAAATGATGTGCATAGATTATATATATTTTTATGGATTATTTAACGCACATCTTCTTATATTTCATTGACATAATCTACATTATCGCACCTCATTTTATTATGTTATAATAATTTTTACTCCATATCATTCAAAACTCTGCTCTGTGCATGTTTTTATTTACATGATGCGTTTTGGAGCAAAACAAAACTTTTACGGAGAGCAAAGCAGGAAGCAAAGCAGCCAGTAAAAACCCTGGCCCTACCTCCCAGGCACGGCCAAGGCACGGGCCATTCCTCCCCTAGCACGGGCATGTCTCAGATGCAGTAGAAGCTCAAGCACAGGCCGTGTCTATCAGACCTAGGCGGTGCCTCATAGGCATGGTCGTGCCTCCACCCATCTCAACCTCAAGTTCTGGCCGTGTCTCCAAGACACGGTCATGTGATAGAAGAGACATGGGTCGTGCCCCATGCCTATAAAAGGGATTTTCTTGCCCTTTTCTCAAAGGAGGTTGTTCTTCCCTTCTAGGGAGAACACTAAGTCCATCCACACTCATCTTTTCAGAGATTTCTTTGGCGATCTGAGGTGGACTTCTCTGATCCATCATCATCCAAGCAAGGAGAGCACTTCCAAAGACCAAGACAACATCTGACTAAGCATTCCTTCCCTCTCTTCTAAACTAGGGCTTGAATGCTTCTTTGTATGTCTTTCTGCTTTTTTTCCTTGTCTATGGAATATATCTCTTGTATTATAGGGTTAGGGAGTAACTATGATGTGATTGATGATGTATGAACTATGGATATGCCAATTTCCTATTTCTATGAGATGTTATCTCTTATGCTATATGTGTTGTGTCTTATACATGTTTGACGAAATGTGTATGTGAATGATGCATGTAAATCTAAGGTGTTTGCTTCTATGTTAAGGTTGCTACTAGACTAGATAATCTGGAGATCCTTAGTGACAAAGGATTCTCATTCAACTAAATATTTATGCCCTTAGTGACAGAGGGCATCGACACTTATTTCACTTTCTAGAGTTAAAAGATCTTGACATAGGAACTTACCCTAGTTCATAGGAGTGTGTTGAGGATTAGGTGATAAACATGTTATAGAGACATTATCTAACATCATAGTGAAATTGAAAGCCTAGAATCTCTCCCTAAACCAACCTTCACAACTTACTTCCCTCTCTTTTGGACCTAGACCTCACAACTGTTTCTCTCTCTCTCTCAAGCTCTTTCTCACACTCTCTCTCTTTGTTGTTCACCAACTTCCAAACTTGATTAGTCTAGCTACTAGCTTCACAAACTCACTAGTGCATTAATCCGCAATTCCTGTAGATACGATAATCTTTTATATTACTGACGATGTTATCGTGTACTTGTAGTTTCGTAACACCTAACCTTTTCAAGTGTCAATCTCCAAGCCTAGTCAAATCGTTATCTAACCGTATTCCTCATGCTTCTAAAGATAGCTACTTACCTGTCACTCACAAAGTTTATCCCTCTCAACTACACAAGGTCTCAAAGGAATACTCTGTATCAAGAGAAACATAATAGTTATTTCTCCAGTAATCTAACTTGGTCTCAAATGGGTAACTTGTTAGTTTTCACGTACAACAACTATTTTTATATCATTTATTCTCCTTTTTTTCAATGTACATATTTTCTTTTTCAACTTAATCAATTTTTTTTCAGGATACAGATTTTTCTCAATGAGTTGACATGAACTGAGGTTATCTAGTAACCAAAATGTCATTTAGAAGTCACAAAGGAAAATAAGCATAATAGTCTGGTTCTATAAATCATAACTATTTTCAAAAGTATCTACCATCAAAGTTAAGCATAATGTGAAGAGATCCTTAAACTAGGCCAACACTCAAACTCTTCCAATAAAAATATTGTTCACTTCATGCTATCTACGAATAAGAGAAGATAAATCACTAAACACACTAGCATGTTTTATCACAATAACATGAATATCTAAAACAAGTGTGCAAGTATCTTGCTATGAGGAATAAATAAATAATGACATGATATATGATGCAACTAGGAAAATTTATTATGCAAAAAAGAAATATTAATAAAAATTAACCGACAACCTAACATATATTATGAAGGATGTGGGAAAAAAGAGGAAGTTAGGGAGGTTACCAAGTGACATGTGTCAAGTGTACAAGTTATTCCACCGCCGAAGTCAACCGTCCATTTTGTAGTCACACTCCTTCTCATCTTTGAATCTTGCAGAAAGAAAAATAGACAAGAAAAATCAAGTAGAGGGATTGGGTTAAAGAAAATGAGAGTAAAGGAGATAAAGGGAGGCACGGAGGGAGGCACGACTGTGACAAATTGGCACGACCTACCTATGGTGGGAACGGGCGTATCACTCCTGTGAGGCACGACCTTGCCAAATGGCATGGTCTTCCCGTGATGGTCATAAGCAGCTCACCTCTCGCGAGGCACGGTCGTGCCAAAATGACACGGCCTACCCATGTTTCCCTCTAGAGATAGCTAGGTAAAACACATAGTTGTGCCTTTTAGGCACGACCATGACATGGTAAACTTGGCTGACTCAAAATGTAAAGGCACAGTCATGCTTTTGAAGCACGGCCTGCCTTTCTTTTCTCCCCATCTCCTTCCATGCCCATGGCGGCTACCACGGCCAACTCATGGATGTTATTGGACCTAAAATAAACAAAACAAAGACTTTAATGAAGAATGAAAACATAAATGAAGAAATTGAAAATAAAAACAAGTCAAAGAACCCTTGGGTTGCCTCCCAAAAAGAGCTTTTTTATGATCATTTGCTCAACCCCTTATTAGTTTCTAAATCTCGCTCTTGTTGGAGGAAGATACTTCCGGACTTTCTTGACAATGGCCCAAATTGTGGAGAGAACTATCATTATGGGATCAATATAATGAAGCACCGCTCCCTCCATCTTCATCTCCTTTAAGGTTCTTCCAGGAGGTCGGAGATGGTTCAGTTGAAGTATCCTGTCCCAGGCTCTATAAAAATCTGCATACCCAATGAAAGAGCACACCTCCCACACGCATGCGAGATAAGGAAGAACTAGAAAAATATCAAGTTTAACTGAGCATGTATCAAAGAATGAGTCGAAACCAACAAAATCACTTACAGGTGCCTCTATAGAATTTTCTAAAAGATCATAAGAGATATTAACCTTGTATTGCTGAAAGGTACCTAAAGGTTTCAAACAAGTGAATGTGACTTTCTCTGGGTCAAGTAAGGATTTTAGTTGTGGCTCGAGTGGTGGTGCCTCTAAAGGTTGTGATTCTTGGGGCTTTACCTTTACTACAAAAGTCCCTACACTTTTATCATCAACAACTTCAATGCAAAAGTCCCTACACTTTTATCATCAACAAATTCAATTCTTGCAACTTCCATAATGTCTAGTGATTCTTGGGGCGTTGCTTCCATAACACAAGTCCCTACACTTTTATCCATAACATCATCATCAGTAGTGAAGAGTACACTAATATCAACCTCAATAATAGGAGAATCAACAACTTCATTGGTAATCTTAAACTGATCATCCTCATCAAAAAATTCTATATCACTATAACAACCTATAACCCCAATAGGTAGATCCAAAAATTTGCAAGCAACCACATCATCATCATATAATTTACCAAATTCCTCATCATTCTTGGCTTCCACTAGCCTTTATGGAAAAGGAATTGGTGGTACATAGGTACTCCACGGAGGTATTGGTATGAATTCACTTTTCTATCCCTCAAATTCCCTTTGAATATATGGCGGAGGTCCAAATTGTTCATCTAGCTTTGGTTTGACCAACCGTTGAGGGAATAGTACTAGTGGCTTATAGATCCTTACTAGAGTGGTGGAATTGAGTTTTTCTGATTCTTTTGTTGATTGTAGTGAAGGCTAAGTCATGGCTCAGATTTTTCATGGCAAAAAAAATTCCCTTGAGATTCTGAGAGTTGTGGTGGAAGTCTAATGAATTGTGAAGTCAATCTCTCAATCTTTGCATCAAACTGATTGAACCCCTCATTATCTAGCTTAATGACATTCTTTATTAGATTTTTAAAATTCCCAAGCAGCTGAAACAACTCTTGATTGACATTCAAATTTGCATTATTGGCTTGCACTTCTAGGATTCTTGGGGAAGATGTCATCCAACTTTTATCTAACCATTCATGTGAGTTTAGTGTCACTTGATCAATTAAGTCGTATGCTTCATCTAAACTTTTATTTATCAAAGAACCTCCAACAGCTGAATCTAATAAAGATTTATTTGAGAAAGATATCCCTGTGTAGAATAAATGAATAGAGTCATGCCCTGGAGGTATGCTTGTCCGACGATACGGACGGTACCCTAGTGACAATGTGATCGAACGACTTGGTATAAGTCCACACGACTTACACAACCCAAAATACACGCAAATAATAATATCCAAATAACCAAATCAACATATAAGAAAAATAAACCAAATGCAAATAAAAATAAAGTGTGTGCCGGCACGGCTTAACATCGAGATAAAACGTCCGAAGCAAGTACTAAAGAGAAATTCAAATCCACAACAGAGTTCACTTATTATAATATAAGTGTAGAAACAAAAATGAAATAAAGTGTAATGAACTAGAAATGCGAAAAACTCTCCATGTGACGTAGGATAGGCAGACACAATCTCCTGGCGATAATAACATCTATCTGATACTTGAGGAAAATAAACACAAATAGTGGATAGTGAGTCAAAATGACTTCGCGGGTATAAGAAAGATAGTGCATGATAACTATAACAGTAGGGGATCAAGGTATATACAGTCTCATGGGAAGAACTCTATTATATATATATGACCAAGAACCATACATATGGTCAACTCTCAAGAAATATAACCCAACATCTCCATATAGTATAATGATACTCTTAACCATTCTAACATAATCTAGTATTTGGAATAAAAATCTAACTCCAACATATGGGTGCAATAACAAACATAGGAGAGTCATCTATATATATGTACATACATCCATCGAGCACACAATTATCACATGCAAGTGCAACAGAAGTCATATGCATATGCAACACACATCAAATGCATATGTAAAGCATGGTCACTCCGGTGTACCACTCAAGCTACCACGACATTTGTATAGTCGAGGGGGCGGGATGGTGACAACTAAACGCATTCCGGCTACCACTACTCTGAGTAACCGAGTGGTCAGGATGTAGGGTAGATATCTAGCTACAACAAGAGGTCTTTGTTTTTCACAATGCTCCAGATACCACTACCTAAGTGGTCGATCGGCATGACAGGACATACTACTCCACTCCAGACACTACTACCTAAGTGGTCGAGTTGGCAGGAATATAACTGACGACTCTCTCAACCATAAGAGAGACAATGGTTATCAGCATGCAATAGTATGCAGTGCATAATAAAATGAGCATCACATATATATGGAAACATCACACAATAAGGTAAATGCCATAATATAGTATAATAAACCTCACATAGGGTGGACACCTACAAAACACACTATACACGTGTGTAATGACCTACAATGCATACTATACATGCATGCACCAAACTGTGATACACACCATACACGTGTGTACCACTACCAATTATAGATAATCAAAAGTATGAGACTGCACGGGTAATAAATAGAATATCATAAAGAGCAAGCATATAAGTATCAAACATCAGGAAATAATGTGAATAGAGTCAAGGTAATTCAAACTACCTATCAGGACTATATCTCATGCAGTAAGATCAAAATACTAAAAGAGACAAGGATAGAAGTACCCGCTTCAAAAGTAGAATGCTATAGAAATCCTCAGAATTGATGCTCCGTCTCGTATCCATGGCCTATAAGTAGTTATATGATACTATATAAGTACCCTAATAATAAGAAACAAATCACTAATTTATTAACTCGGATTAGTCCTCCAATTAAACTTGTTCAACAATCTACCCATTCAAACAACTTTAGCCGATTCCCGATCACCTAGTTAATGGATCGAGTAGAACCAATTCTAAACATAGGGGTTTGTTATCCCAACCCAAATATAAAATCCCCTAATTCCGTATATCAACTCCTCAATCGATACATCGATTTACACCCCCCTACATAAAGTTATCATTTAGCTTAATTGATACATAACCTCATGTATAATGAAACATAATCAACCCTTAATCCTACCATTAGGTACAATCCACAGTTCTTGACAAGAATAACTACATCTCACAACCATAAATCAAAGTTGTATTTATGTAAGAGCCACATCTACACAACAAGAATCAATCCTATTTTTCTTCTAATCCGAATCCAAAATTTTAATCCATAAACATGCGTGAACAACCAAGCTACACAAACTAAATTCAACCTCTCCGTTCAATAGCTCACATCCAATCATCTAAGGACAACATAACATACACAAGATAATAACCACACAAATATTGAACTCCCAATTTCCCTTACCTACTGGTGGTGTTATCCAGAGAAGGATTTGACCAGCGACCCTTGTTATAGTCGGAGCAGATTTGTCGAAGCAAGAATGGCTGGATCTAGGCTAGTGGCTATTGATCTCCACCAAGAAACCACCTAACTTAACTAATCGAAGTAAAGTAGGTTGTCTGATGTGGTGGTCAGAGTTGATCTGATCCAAAGAAACAATAGTGAGACTGAAGCTTACTACATTGGACAACGTTTAGGTTTGCCCCAAATCTTATTGGAGCAATGGAATTTAAGAATCGACGTACCAGGGCAATGGTGTGGCCAACAATCTAAGTATTGGCCGACATCGATGGGGAGATAATGCCGGCAGATGTGATGGTCACGACCTCATTGAGGTAATCGCAACTAGTCACGTCCGGCTGGAGAAGATGAATCGATGATGACTGTGGCTGTGGCTTGCAATAGTCAGTGTTGGCTGCTAGCTAGGGCTTGGCACCAACGCCAGTCAACCGCCGGCGTGGGGGCGGCGACGATGATGAGTCCAGAACGGCGACGATCGAGTGGAGAGGGAGGGCCGCGATGGAGTTGAGTGGAAGAGAAGGGAAATGGATTAGGGAAAGAAAAGGAGTTCGAATGGGATTAAATGGATTCCCAACTTAGGGTTTCCTTATAAACTATAGGTAAATTAAGTTTATCAACTCCTAGCTTAAATAGTAATTTCCTTAATTAATTCATGTAAATTCGTTTTAAACCCCAATTTTTTTCCTAAAATTCCCAAAAAATCCTATTAAGTTATTTCTAAATTTTAATCGCTTAATTTTATTGTCATATCTTACACTAGCACACTCTTATTTAGATTTTTATGTACTGTGATGCATGTGTTAGTATGTTTAGTGAATTATTTTTTTCTATCTATAGTAGCATGAAGCGTCATGTACGTAATTGTATGAGTTTGAGAATTGGCCTAGCCTTAGGATCTCTTTCATATTATGCTTGATATTGATACTTGATACATCTAAAAATAGTTATGATTCATAGAAATGGACTAATACTTGTGTTTCTAAGATGATTTCTTAATTATATTTTGATTACTGGAGAAACTCAGATCACGTCAGTTCATTTAGAAAAATCAAAAACCCTCTACTTATTTTAGTGCTATGTGTTGCTACATACAAGCACATATAAATAAAAAAAATAAAAAAACATGAATAAGGGTTAAAAAATAATTATCGTGAGTGAAAACTAACAAGTTACCTCTTTGAGACCGAGTTAAGTTATTGGGAAAAATAACTATTATGTTTTTGTTGATCTGATCTATCCTTTGAGACCTTGTGTAGTTGAGAAAGATGAACCATGCGTGTGACAGGTAAGTGTCTATCGCCGGGAGCATAAGGAACACAGTTAGATGACAACTTGACTAGGCTTAGGAGTTAATACTTGAAAATGTTAGGTCACTTATTGTATCGAGCATGGAGAACTATTACTTAGGTCATTCTCAAATAAATCTTTGTATCATGCTCACTAATAAAGCTATGAGATAGGATTAATGTGAATTACTAGAGATTATGATGCACCTTATTGCCATGTGAATCTAGATTGTAGGTTTTTACTTAAGGACAAGCAAAGATTTAAGTTTGGGGGTGTGATGTGCGTAGATTATATATATTTTTAGACACTTCATATTGCACATCTACTTACATTTCATTGACATGATCTACATTATCACACTTCATTTTATTATGTTATCATACTTTTTACTCCATATCATTCGAATGTCTGCTCTTTGTGTGTTTTCATTTACAAGATGCGTTTCAAAGAAAAACAAAACTTTAATAGAGAACAAAGTAGAAAAGCAGAGAAGAAAGCAGAGCAACCAGGCCAAAACTTTGGCCGTGCCCCTAGGCATGGGCGTGCCTCAATTACAGAAGGAACTCAAGGCATGACCATGTCTCCTAGACATGACCATGTGACATTTCTAAAGAAGGCCAAGGCACGACCATGTGTCTCAAACATGGTCATGTGTCATTCCTGGGATAACTTCAAGCACGACCGTGTGTCCCAGACATGTCTGTGTTTAGCTAGCAGTGCTTTCTCAACCCTGGGTCATGCCTCACAGGCACAGTCGTGCCTCCACTTCACTCAATCTCAAGACTAGGCTGTGCTTCCCAAGCATGATCGTGTGCCAGAAAACATGGGTCATGCCCCATGCCTATAAAAGGGGGTGTTTATCCCTTTTTCAGGAGGGGTTGTTCTTCCCTTCTATTGAGAACACTAGGTCCATCTGATGTGCGTAGATTATATATACTTTTATCTATTATTTGACGCACATCTACTTATATTTCATGAGCATAATTTACACATATTGCATCCTATTTCATTATTATAACATAATTCTACTCCCTTCGTTTGGAGATCTGCTCTTTCGTTGTTTTCATTGATAGGATGTATTTTAGAGCAAAATGGAGCTTGAATAGAGAGCATAGCAGAAAGCAGAGAAGAAAGCAGAGCAGCCAGGAGAAAACCCTGGCCGTGCTCCTTAGGCACGGGCGTGCCTTAGTTGCAATAAGAGCTCAAGGCATGGCCGTGTCTTTTAGATACGGCCGTGTCTCCCAGACACGGCCATGTGACATTTGTGAAGAAGGCCTGGGCACGACCGTGTCTTCTAGACATGCCTGTGACTCAACATCAGAAGAAACCAAGGCCACGGCTGTGCCTCCTAGACATGGCCATGTGACTTTCCTAGGAAAACCTAAAAATGGGTTGTGCCATCCAAACACGACCATGTCTATCCTGCCATGCTTTCTCAATAGGGGTCGTGCCTTGCATTCAGACACTCATCAACACATGGCCGTGTCTCTAGATATTAAGACAACAACACACGGCCATGTCTCTAGATATTATGATGTGTGATTGATGTATAAACTATGTATATGTCAATTTTCTTATTTCTATGCGATGTTTACTTCTTGCTCTATGTGTGTTGTCCCTACTACATGTTTAACAAAATATGTATGTGAGTAATATATGTAAATGTAAGAGATTTGCCTCTCTATATTAAGGTTGTTACTAGACTGGATGATCAGGAGATCCTTAGTGACAAAGGATTCTCATTCAACCGAACTATTATGCCCTTAGTGACAAAGGACATCGACACTTACTCATTTTCTAGAGTTAAAAGACCTTGACATAGGGACAACCCTTGCTAAATAGGTGTAAGTATGGAGAATAAGGAAATGAACATATTGTAGGGACATTAACTAGCATCATAGTAAAACAAAAATCCTAGAATCATTCTCCCCTAAGCCAACTTCTCATCTCCCCTCTCAAGACTCTCAACTCTTTCTCTTCCTCTCTCTTCCTTCTCTCTAGTTTACAAGCATTTAACCAACTCTCGATCGTCTAGATAACTTCCTATGCAAAATTACTAGTGCTTAATCAATAGTCCCTATGGATACGATAATATTTTATATTACTGATGACGTAGTCGTGCACTTGAGGTACGTAACAAGTTTTTGGCACCATTGCCGGGGACTGTTTTCGATTAACATTAGTTGATTAACAATTTAGTTACTCTAGACCTTTTTTTTCTTCATTTTTTCTCTTGAATTTTAATACTATATGTCTATCTTGTTTTAACAATTTTCTTCTAGATGGACATGTATTCTTTGAATGCAAAGTTGAATGCTCTAATTCAAAGGTTTGATCAAAATACTGTTGTGAATTCTAATAATATCTATTATGAGATTTGTGGTGCAACACGTCATATGAATGATAATTGTAGGATCAAAGGCACGTGAGAGGGGGGGGGGTGTGAATCACGTGTTTAAAAAAAACTTATCTTTTTAACGGTTTTAAAATAATTCAAAAACTTAGAGTACGCAGCGGAAAATAAAAAAGCAAATGTAAAAGAAAATAACACGGTTGGTTTTACTTGGTTCGGAGCCTTCGCCGACTCCTACTCCAAGGCCCACGACCCTTCAGATCGTATCGCTGGGCA
>JBBUKS010495923.1:0-14791 GCA_038050645.1 Hedychium gardnerianum
TCCACCTTTTCCTCCGCTTCGTCGCCTGAGACTGCAGCGGAAGTCGTCGGATCTTTGGGGTTTGCTTCGTCGTCTATGGCGCACAAGGCGAGAGAGTTCTCTGAGGGCATCCGTTACTACGGCCGTTGCTACTGGGAACTATCCAAAGCTCGTCTTAGGTTTCTCCACTTTGATACAATTTTCCTTTTTTCTATTATTTTGGATTTGAATAATTTACTACTATCTGTTTGTGATTGAATAATCTACTATTATCCAGTTATTATGTTTTCTCTAAGGATATATTCATGTGAACAGGTGTTCTTTGCATTAGAATTCACGATTGACTTTCTGCTTCGCAACTGGTAATCTTGGAATGGAATAATTGTCGGAATAGAAGGGTTAACCTAGAGATTATATGGCATAATTGTTGGAATAAAAGGGTTAACCTAGAGACGCTATGACAGAATTGTTAGAATAAAAGGGTTAACCTAGAGACGCTATGACAGAATTGTTGGAATAGAAGGGTAACCTAGAGACGCTATGACAGAATTGTTGGAATAGAAGGGGTAACCTAGAGACGCTAAGTGACTTGCTAGAGTGGAACTGTTTAGTCATTTATCCAGAGGATAGAAGGCTTGTAAGACCAGCAATGTCAAGCTGGCATCGGACTTGCCCTTGCTAGATCCCCTGAAATGCTCATTTTAGACTGGTGAGGAAGAAAATTTGAAGGTAATGTTTAGTAAGACAGCGTCCCTCTGTCATCAAGAGGTGTAGTGTTATTGTTTTCAAAGTTAGCGGGTGCGAGGACAAAATTATCCCTTTTTTGGAATTTGAAATTTAAGGAACATAAATGAGTGTGCTCGACCTTTTGCAAGTTTTGTCCTGTTGAAAGGAAGTTTTATTGAAGTGAGTTTCAAAGCTTCTGAGCTCCGACTACCACTTCTTGTCAAGTACCTCTAGTAAAAAGCTGGAGAACCTTTGATTAAGAGACTAAAATTCAAAATTTAGCTATATGGTTTTTGATTTGGATCAAGTCTTAATAGAAATTTGAAAACTTCAGTGTAATTTTAATTTTGCGTCTAAGCATCCTTGAGTGTCTTGGAGTTTGAAGAACATGACATGAGCCACTGAGATATTCAGACACTTGTGATTTAAATGTGTGCGAATAGAGTTTAGTACATGTTCAAAGGCTCTAAAATTGTCATGTGAATGGTATTTTGAGACAAGAACAGAAAGAATTTTTGAATTTGAAATTTTGTTCTTTGTGCATCTTTGTTAGTGAAATTTGATCTCTGTGCATCTTCGATAGTAAAGATCTCCACCATATCAAACATTGACAAGTTATATTAGTTGGGGACTGTTTGCACTTTGCTTAAGTGATACAGTTAAATTTCAGTTGTCATCAAGTTTTGTATATATGCTCTATGATCCTGGCATACTGGTATACTGCATTGATGGAAATATTTTCATTAGGGACACCTTAGTGATGCTCATAAATACTTGTTCTTTCATGAATGCTGGCATATAATGTCTTTTAGGAGTGTGTAATTTGTTGTACAGCATCAAATATTAAAGTACTGAAGATCTATATTTCTAATAACAATATAACCTTACATAGAGTTCAATTGGAAGAATAAAACTCATGGTTGACCTTATATAATGGAAGTTGCAGCTTGTTATAAGCTCTATAATTTTAATGAAATGATACTAAAACAAGTGTTTCATATCCATATCTACCACCTGACTAGGTTTGTAGTCTTCACTGATCTTGTTAGCTCTAGCTTTTGGTGACATGTGACTTGGCATGAGAAAAATGTGAAGCTTCTGTCTAGTATTTCCCAAATATGAATATATAGTTTGTTATAACTAAAAGAGGTGTTAGGTCAATTTGATGGCTTGCATTAGAGAAGCATGCATTTGTTTTTTTATTTTTTTGTCTCTATAGAAACTATCTTTTCTATCTTTTCAGTCTAGATGAGTAATCATAGTGGTTTTCTCCAGCATGCTAGTGGTTGCAACTTCTGGAGCTGGTTTTGTTCTTGGGAGCAGTAGTTCTATTGATCTTGCTGGGCTTTGTTGCACTTGTGCTGGTACTATGATGGTTGCAGCATCTGCTAACTCTCTAAATCAGGTATAACTTAACTTTTCTGGCTATGCCATGCCATACTTTTTAAACCGAATTTCCTCACTTGCACATTTTAGCTAGTTGTCCTTGTACTGCAGTTTAGGCAAGAACATCTTGTATGCAATATGAGTGGTAACATCATAACAGAGATATGCTATACTGTCGTGTGTTTCTATGATATGCTGTACCATTGTGTGTTTCTATGTCCTAAGTCCAAAGGAATTGGATATTGCACCTTTTCATTAATGGAACCACAATCTGTGGAACAATAGGACAAAATGTAGGAGTTTTAATATGTAATGCTAGATATGTTTCTATTTGAATGGAGAAATATGCTTAATTGTGGATTGGTTTTCCTAATCAGTGTCTCTAATTCCATCATTTAACGTTGAGGTCTATAATGTATATGCAAATTGAACGAATTAAAGCATAAAGATTCACTCATGAATTCGCTGCCCGACAATGGACAAGAGGACAATAGCTCCAAATATTTCAATTATTGAATTGGTTGATGTCATTATGTTTTGGCCGTGGATTTTTTTTGTTTGCATCGTTGAATATGCTTTTAATCATAAAATCACGTAGCCCATCAAGACAAATTATCTTTGTTCTTTTTTGTTTAGTTTTTATTAGTGGGTTTCTGTATTCAGTTTTTTCCCTTGACTTCTCACCAAGTTGTGCATGTTAGGTGTTTGAAAGACAGAATGATGCAAAGATGAAAAGGACAAGGCAGAGACCACTTCCTTCTGGACGTATAGGTGTTCCTCATGCTGCTATGTGGGCATCAAGTGTTGGGTTAGCTGGAACCACTTTGTTGGCTTGGAAGGTTTAGTAATATTTCCATTGATAAATTAACTGGATTAGACTTTGATTTGCATTCACATAAATGAGATTATGGCTGATGGTTTGAAAAACTTCATTGACAAGGTACATTGCAGACTAACTATTTGGCAGCTGGGCTTGCATCTAGCAATTTGGTTCTTTATGCTTTTGTGTATACTCCATTGAAACAAATACACCCCATTAATACATGGGTTGGAGCAGTAGTTGGTGCCATTCCTCCACTTCTTGGGTAACATTTTATTCCTGCAAATAATCCGACATTGTGTTGACCCTTGCTCAGAGATTTCCTATTATCCAAGCTTTATTCAGCAAAATTTAGATACATTTTTCTTCTGGCTCTTGTTTATTTATTCTTATATGTTGTTGGACAGTTGGAGTATTTTATTGAAGTAGTGTCTTTCTGCTACAACTTATTTTCAGTAAGCTATATATCAGAATTAGCTATGTGGAGGGGGCATCTGAGCTTTTTTTTTATGACTATATGCATATAGTATGTGTGATTTTTTCATTCATTCTGTTTGGTCAAAGCCGTTGCAATTTGGTAATTGGTACTTTCTTCTCCCTCCATGGAGGGTGGAACTAGAAACCAATCTAATCTAATCATGGATTTAGTTTTAGTCAGCATTTCCATGTAATATTCTACATATGAAACATAAGTTCTATGTGGGATCCATGCTGGATCATACAACTAAGAAGTATGGTAAAAGAGGTGGTGCAATAAGCTTGTTTGCTTGAAAGTCTCATGATTTATCCTTTATGTTTACGGTCACACACTTGTTTTTCCCCTAAACATTATTCAATTTCAGGTGGGCAGCTGCATCCGGTGAAATAACTTTAAATTCAATGATTCTTCCTGCAGCTTTGTATTATTGGCAGATTCCACACTTCATGGCCCTTGCTTACTTATGCCGCAATGACTACATTACTGGAGGGTTTGTGTTCCTACTTGACTATAAAAACTCAATTGTAATTCATCGGCAAGCATTCTCTCAGATGATACTATACTTGCATATTTGAACAGGTTTCGGATGTTCACTCTTGCTGATGCTTCTGGTCAAAGAACTGCTTTAGTGTCTTTGAGAAACTGTCTCTATCTGCTTCCACTAGGATTTCTGGCATACGATTGTAAGTTTCTAACATAGTAGGAGTTTCTCCTTTTGCATTTGTTCCCAAACTAATTCTTTCAGCAAAAGTTTTTATATATGGTATAATTAGGGAGGAATGTATACATAACCAAAAGCTTAGGCAGTGCGCTTAATTTTTTTTTATTCTATATTCTTCATGGAAGATAGATGTTACTTGTTTAAAGATATAGTGCTTGGTTTTTTCGACCCTTCCATGCTAGTTAGCATTGGTAAAACTTATAATTCCACTTGTCGGTTGACGAGCAAAATAGACTTGAGACTCAAAATGAGGTGAGGGTTAGGTTTTTGGTCTTCCATGAGCTGTAATGCAATGTGAATACCACTTCCGGCCTTTTGTGAGCGGAAATTGGAGGTGAGGGTCAGTGTTCCACAAAAGGGCCTCTGTGATGACCTTTCACGATTAGATAACTAACACGGCGAGGCTTCTTTCAGCCTTCCGCAAGCCATGATGGGATGCAGAGGCTTCTTTTGCTGTCCACGAGCTGCAATGGGATGCAAGAGCCATGCTTCTGCAGCAGGATGATGGTTGACATGTGGGTTTGTGTGGTCTATGCCAATGTTAGACAAGTTAAACTACCTACTGCTCTTCTTCTTCTTATCATCCTCCACCACAGCTTCCTAACTAGTGCATGTCAACCCACTGGCACGGCATTGGAACAATGTCATTCTGGCATGGGACTGATATTCCAGTTTGGGATGATACTTTTAAACTATTAATAGGTATCTGTAAATTTTAACTATATTGCTTTGGTTTTTGGTATTCTTTTGGCTTGATATTTACTTGATATTTGTCTTGAGCATACCCATAGTCCATTCAACTTTAATATTTTTTCCTCTTATTTTATCCAATAAGGGAGCTGAGCTACATAGAGTGCACATTCTTTTTTATCTCTAGACGTATATGCATCTTTTTATATATCTTGTTTGATAATTTCATGTATTCGTCTAAACATTCTAATCTCTGCTATAGATAAGTTAGTAGTACCACATTCTAAATGTATGCTTTCAGCAGAGCATGGTTAATTTACATCAAGAATTTTTTAGATTTTGCTCTTTCTGTTGACTGACCTACCAAATAAACCTTCATGTAGGGGGTCTTACTTCAAAATGGTTTGCACTTGAATCCACACTTGTGACAATGGCTATCAGCATAGGAGCTCTGTTATTTGTTCGTGATCGAAGCTCGAAGAATGCACGAAGAATGTTTCATGGAAGTCTTATTTATCTCCCTGTTTTCATGTCTGGTCTGCTACTGCATAGGCTGCCTAACGAACAAAACGAGATGGCGATGGCTGAACCAACAAGAAATGATGAAGTCCTCACCGAAAATGAAATCGTTGCGTCTGAGGGCAGCAGCAGCTACAAGAAGAGGAAAGATCGAACGCAAACACGTCCGCCAATCGCCTATGCTTCTGTTGCTCCGTTCCCCTTCCTACCAGCGCCTATGTACTTTCCATCCGATTCATGAGTTACAAACGTTTTGGTAGTTTCATGGTTCCTTAGAATTGTAACAGTTCTTGTTTATAGTGTTTTGATGAGGAATAAAAATTTTCCAACCTTCAAACAATTATTTCTCAATCGCGGTTGTAATAATTTCTTAAAAAGTTGCCCATCCCTACCCTATCCAAAAGGTTGGAGTGGATTTATTTAACATCAGTCATTGTATTCTACCATTTGATTATACATTTTCGATTATTTGTTCGAAAAACATAAGAGTTCAAACTTAAGTATTTCATAATCTTTCATTAAGTTATTTAAAGTTACCGAATTTAATAAAGCACAGTTCGATATACAAACTTCTACCAATATAGGATTTTGAAGAAAAAATTATTTTACATAGTTGTATCTTATATTATAAGAGATCGATCAAAGATTCCCTTCACCAATTAAGATTTTAATGTTGTGTTGTAATTGTAAACTATTAAGAAATTTTAACTTATAATTCTACAAAAAAATAAATAAATAATATTGTTCTGTTTAAATATCATGAATGATCAAATCATCAGTCAATGAATAAACTAACGTACGTGCTCCTCAGAGATTATTGATAAAGAAGAGGAAAGAACCTGAGATGTACTCAAAAAGAGAGTTAGAATAGTGTCAGGGATGGATCCCGACAGATCACTCTGAAGCTCAAGTTAGGATTAACTTGAGGTAAAAAATACTAAAGGAAGAAGACGAAGTAGAAGAGTAGAATCTTGTAGAGTTGAAAAAAATGACAACTCTTATCATTACCTTCATAAGTAAATATATAGTTGTTAGGAGAGCAACTCCACGTCGGCTACCGTATCATCATCATGGGGGTTAGTGAGAAGACCAGATCTGACAATCGTTGATTGTCTTCTGATTCATCTAACGTTATGTGTTGTAGGGGGGCATCTAGGGAATCAGATCTGACAATTTCGTAATCATCTCCCCATTTATTTGATGTCGCATGTCGTAGAATATTCACAGTCATTATCCACATTACTTGAGAGAAACGATCATATCTGGTCCCCATGGAAGGGGGAGTTTGTCTAAGGATGGACAAATAAGTAGTGTTAAAGTGAAGTGGCCTTGAGGGGATGCTACCGATTAGTGAGATGTATATTGAATTAAGATTGTGTCGGGGATCCGAAGTTGAGCTAGAGAAGAAATTGAGACCTGGGGCAAAGCCATTTATTTGAGAAGGAGCCATGAGGAGTGTCGGGATCAGGACCGAAATAGAGGCGATGGTAGCTGACTTGCATTATGCTACAACTTGGGATTGAGTCAGAGAAGATATTGAGACCTGAGGCAAAGCCAGTTATTTGAGGAGCCATGAGGAGTGTTGGGATTGGGATCGAGACAAAAACGATGGTAGCTAACTTGCATTATGCTACAACCTGGGGCTGAGCCAAGCCAAATACTAAGACTTGGGGCAAAGTTAGTTATTTGAGAAGGAGCCATGAGGAGTGTCGGATCTGTTAGTGCAATCTTTCTTTGGTCAAAGTTGACCAAGTTGACTAAGCTCTGGGTTAGCTTGAGTTTGGATTTTAATGTTTGATCAATATGTTAGTAAGAAATTAAGTAGGTCAAGGTTAATCAGATACTTGACGATGTCAGAAGTCCAATGAGAAGTTGGCAAAGGAAAGTCTAAGTAGGGTCAAGAAGAATCAGACACTTGGTAATCGAAAATCCTAACTGGAAGTTAGGTAAAAAAAGTCCTAACTGGAGGTTAAGAAAATTAAAGGAAAGTCTTAAGTAGAGATTAGGCAAGGGAAGTCATAACTGGAGGTTAAGTAAGGGAAAGTCTTAACTGGAGGTTAGGCAGGTGAGATAATTATAACTAGAGGTTAGGCAAAAAAAAAGCTCAAGTAGGTTAAGGAGGATCAGACACTTGACATGAGTGAGGAAGTCCTAGCAAATCAAGAGTGACCAGTTGTTAGGAAACGATGAAGTCTTAGCAGGTCAAGATTGATCAAATGTCAGGCAACGATGAAGTCCTAATTGGTCAAGATTGACCAGCTGCTAGGCAACGAGAAAATCTCAATCTCTAGTCAAGGTTGACTAGATATTGGGCAATGGGAAGTCCCAACAAATCACGAATGACTATATGTTGGGAAGAGGAAGTTCTGGTAGGTTGAGGTCAATCAAATACCAAGTAAGACCCGAATTCAAGTTTGAAAAAGTTGAATTTAGAGTTACCAATTGATTGACACTTCAGGTTTGATAAACCCTAAATCCAGAATCCGGATTTTAGGGTTGGGCAATCGATTGGCATCGCCTACCAACCGATTGGCAGAAGTTTACTTGCAAATAGAAGGCATTGCAATAAATTGAAGCAATCGATTGGGCTCAATCAATTGACCTGTTTTCACAAGTGAACAGAAAGTTTCTTAATCGATTGGCTTAATCAATTGGAAGCTGACAATTGATCAGTATGACTCACTAATGGATTGGTCAGACCCAAAAAGAGCAGTTATGTAGATTTGAACGGTCGAATCTAACGTGATAATCAATTGGAGGTAAGATCAATCGATTGACAGGCGTAAATCTGCCCGAGCAACAGTGTTATAAAGTGGTTTGAGATTGGAGAAGAAGGGGTCGATTTTTTGTGATTCTGGAGCGAAGTGCTACTACATTTCTGAATCAACAAGAGGCATTTCCGAGCAACAAGAGATCAAGCAAACAAGGTTCTACATTGTAAAGGCGTTTTCGCTTTCGATTGTGTTTTGCTTTCCTTTTTCTTGTTATATTCTTGTGTTCAAGTTTGTAGGAGGCTTCTCCGCCTTCGGAAAGTTTTCGAGAAGGACAGAGTTCATAATGGAGTTATGATCACTGGTGTGGACCTTTGGATTAGTCACCTCAAGGAGGTGAATACCAAGTAAATCAAAGGTATTAGCGTCTTGGCTTTAAGTTTCTGCTGCAAGTCAAAATTGAAAAAGCAATACAAGATATTCACCTCCCCCCCCACTCTAGCTCATAAGTGTCCTAACAAGATCAAGACCGAGACAAAGGCGATGGTAGCCAACTTGCATTATGTTGCGACCTGGGGCTGAGCCAAGGAAGATATTGAGACCTAGGACAAAGCCAGTTATTTGAGGAGGAGCCATGAGGAGTATCGGGATCAGGACCAAGACAGAGACAATAGTAGCTGATTTGCATTATGCTATGACTTGGGGTTGAGCCACGGTAGATACTGAGACCTGGGGCAAAGCTAGTTATTTGAGAAGGATCCATGAGGAGTGTCGGGATCTAGATCGAGACAGAGGTGATGGTAGCTGACTTGCATTATGCTGCAACCTGAGGCTAAGCTAGGGAAAATATTGAGACCTGGGGTTGAGCTAGGGAAGATACTGAGACCTAGGGAAAAGCCCCGTTATTTGAGGAGGAGCCATGAGGAGTGTCGGGATCGGGATTGAGACAGAGACGATAGTAGCTGACTTGCATTATGCTGTAACTTGGGGCTAAGCCAGGAAAGATACTGAGATGAGGTCAAGAGGGGTGTTGGGACCGAGACAAAGACCGTGGCAACTATCTTGCACTTGGCTAGCTCGCACCTCTGAAATGAGTGTATTAGGCTTACTGGACTTAGCTTGAGTAACCCCTATGATGGATTTGACCTGCTAGAAGTTATACCCCATCACCTTAACTTTGACCGACAGCTCAGCACGACTCTTGAGTACCTCCTTCCACGTGTCTCATGGAGTCAAGAGTCGTGTGGTGATGTTGCTGCTAACGTATCCTAGGATCCAATGGTTGCAAGGTGTTTGGCACTCTTTCGACCTTTGCATCCAACGACCCTATTCAAACAGTTGCAGAGATTGATGCGTCGCTTCGTAATTTGCCCCTGCTATGTTTTAATGTCAGAGATTACATCGTGATTGTGATCATTCAACTGAACAATTTAACGGTGGTGGAGAGATTTTGTCATCTAATGGTTCGATAAAGCAACACGACAACTTTACTGTGTTGTCACCAAGGTATATTAGGTCATCCAAAAGCAACGCCGCATTCATTCGTCTCCCTTTATCTTCCAGTGCCTTCGTCTTTGTTCTTGCCCTCAGTTTTTTTTGTCTCCACCCACACAGTAAGTTTGTCATCCTTTTCCTTCTTCTCTTTTAGATCTTCTCTACTCTTCTTCCTCTATCTTCCAGAACCCATGACTTTCGATGATCAGTCAGAGAAGTGGTTGTTATATTTGAGAGGTGTCTTAAGGCAATCACCTTAGATAATATACTATTTATTGGATAAATAAAATCATTATTTGAATGTACATTCTTGATGTATTTGATTTGATCTTAAACTCAATTAATAAAGTCCACAATACAATACATAGCATGAGAAAAATTATGATTGGATCATAATTAGTAGGTATCTCTATATATGTAGTTATATACGTATTGAAATATTCCCTAGCTGATGAATTGATGAGTTCGGACATCATTGATTCTGAGAGACTAGCACGTGTTATACTCCTTGGTTTAACCAAGCAGCTATTCCTAACTGACTAGAGACATTGGAATGTGAAGAGTTAAACGTGGATGCTAGTTACGGGTAACTAGTTCATTAGAGAGACCTACCATGAAACTTCATATAGTTCTATACATGTCTATGAAGATCTCATTTAAGCTCAAGTGCAAGTTTCCTTCAACTTGAGGTATTCAAGTTATTTTGGTCATGAAGACTTATACTTTGACATTTTAAGCAAGCATCTCCTCGAAAGTGTGGCCCTGGGATGATTGGGTATAAGTCAAGATGCCTGAAGGTGTTTGAATAGCGTAAAGAGGATTCACTACTCCTTTGATAAGGATATATATACCCTATCCACTTGTTAGGATTATTACTCGTAAGTCTTTGGCCAAAGTAGAACACGTCAAGAAGATACTCTTCTTGGATAAGTGTTTGAGTAATTCAAATTCACAAGACAAGGAACTACTACTTTGGCTAGGTATGACGTAGTCAGCCTAGTGGGAACTGACACATAGATCATGTCCTGGACCAAGCGGGAATAAGATGAGTGAAAGGAACATACGCATAAATAACTATAGTTGTTGAAGGGTTCAGAAGTGGTTCTGGAATCAATTGTGATTTTTTGGATAATCGTAAATCATGATGTACTACTAGGTGTCACTCATAATCGATTCATAATTAATGGTTAATTATGAACGTCCAACATAAATCGAGAACCTATTGGGTCACACACACTATGAGTATATTCGAAAGACTTAAAATAAACTGGAGAATTGGATTCTCAGATTGAGAGAGACTAAGTCTGGTAGGACCAGACGAGGAGCAAATATGGAAGATATTTGCTGAACAGAAGCAATAGTGGGTCATGCCTCTTGTAGGCAAGGTTAGATTCATTATGGTTTAATAATAAACCAAAAGGGTTTGATTTAGTTATGAACCAAGATGATTTAATGATAAACCAAAAGGGTTTGATTTAGTTATGAACCAAAATATTTTGGTTTTGAATCAAACATAATGTAATGGATCGGGTTGCTATAAATATACCCTTCCATGAGGAGTATTAATTATTAGAATTGGATAACCTAATTTGATTAGGATTTCCTTTCCTCTCCTTTCCCTCTTCTCTTTGTCGCTGACCAAAGGAGGAAGACCTCCTTGCGCCCCATTGGAGCAGCCGGCCACCTACCTTGCTGTCAGCCAGCAACTTCTGACCACCTGCCATAGCCACCTCCGGCCACCAGTAAGTTCAAAAGGGGCCGAACAATAGCAAGAGGAATATGTCCTCTTGTTGTCATCGCCCACAACCTCACCACTAATAGCTATTGTAGTTGTCAGATCTTTCGGCCAGCCTCCAGCCACCCCAGCCTCCTCCGGTTGCTAAACAGCACGTGAAGACCTGTTGTGCCGTTGAAATAGCAATCGAAAAAGGGCTGAACCTTTGCCTTTTGTGTCGTCTAGTTGCTTACACAGCCGGGCACAAATCGGGCCATAGGATCTCTCTCAGATCGTATTGTCTCCTCCATTTGGCTAGTACCAAATCAGAGATGAAACTTGTGTCTTAGTGAAGCCGTCTCGATGATATCTCGGTGTGGATATCGATAGAGGCAATTTTTCCAAAGGTTGCTAGTTGATGTCATTTTATCTTCACGTCATCCAGCAGGTATAATTTTATTATGTTATTTTATTTCTACGATTATGTATTCACATGTGTGTATCCTATATGTGTGTGTTACTCATGCTATAATAATTTAAAAAATTATTATGCTTCCGCTGCTTGTTTAGGAAATACAAAAATTTAATCGTACACAGAGACACCCAACTATGGTACAAGTCCCAACGAACCATATACACCAAGGGTGCAGACCAACAGCTCCGCTAAACTTTTGGCATCCCTGCTGACCGTAGGATTAGGGTTCTGATGTTGGAACATCGACCACACGACCCGGCTATCGAGTATATCACGTGCTTCTACGGCTAGTTAATTGGTGGCCTTAGGTTTCCTCTCTACCCTTTTCTTCAAGAGCTGGCCGAATAATTCAAACTTTCCCTATCTCAATTAGTCCCCAACTCTTACCGCTTAATCAGTAGTGTCATCATCATCTTTTGACTGTATAAAATTCAACTCGACCATCTTCCATTACTTTTTTTATCTTAGACAAACAGAGCTAGGGGTCTTTTATTTCGCGGCTAGGACGGGGTGTAGTTTCTGAGTGAATACCCCTCGTCACATAAGGGGTAGAAGGGTCATTTTATCTTCATCAAGCTGCCTCAACCATACACTTGGCCAACACTCTGGCTGGATGATCTACCTCGTCAACCATAATTGAGCCACTATAAGAAGGAAATTGTGTATTTGGAGATGACCGAGATCTTGGCGGGGTTGAAGTTCAATGTCAGTTTGCTAGCGGAGAATGAAGCCTTGCTTCGCTTGGCGGGGCTAAGCTCGAATGCAGTGGCGTTGGATGACCACTTATGTAAGATGCTTTCTGGTTAGTTTTCCTTTTTAACTGACTAACTTTCTTGTTTCTGCAGATCAAATCATGTTGCACGCCTCAGTAAACTAGGTCATAAAGTGGGGCATGGCTTCAGCGGAGTTCGTATTGGTTGCAGAGGAGTTACTCGAGAAATATTCTGAAATGTCGGGACCTTGGCCCTCCAAAGTGGCTTCTACAGGACCGGCCACTGAAACTGGGGCCTCAAATAAATAGAAGTCAGTCCAACCTTCAGAGGGGACGTCCAAATACCAAGACTGCTACAGAGATGTCCACCAGATGCAAGGGCCATGGAAAAAGCTAGATGTCTAAGGCTTCTATGACTCCAGCCACTAGCTCTCGGGCTACTACCCTCGCCCTTGAGCAAGTTCTATCTTCTTCTAGCAGTGGGTCTAGACATCGGGCTTCATCTTTTGGGCCTCACAACAAAACCCCAGCTCAATTTCATCACCCGAAGATCATAAGAGGGAGGAAAGACCTAGGAGGTCCATCTCTTATTTTGCTAAGCAGTTGAGCACTTACCAGAGGAATGTCATGATGAACATGGGCCTCATGAATCTGGGTGAAGGCTTAGTCTGGTCCATTCAGAATGTATGTTGTGTTTTATTTTTTTTAAACTCGTGGAACACCTATAATTTATGGCTTCGATTGTGCAGTCTGCGATGAAAATTGAGGGACTATATGACTGCCTTCGCATTGTAATAAGGGAATATCGCGCCATGGAGAACCGGATCACTGAACTAGAAAATTAGGAACTCAACCGGAATCAGTGCCTGCAAAGGTTTTAGATAAAGCTAGGGTTGAGGGAGCCAAGGCTCAGCAACAATAAAAGACAAGGGTCGAGGCAGTGATGGCGAGTTGGAGTCATAAGGCCAAGACCTATTCTGAGAAAGCTGAAAGGATGAAGAGGGAGCTTCACCAGACACAGATTGTCGTATCGGCCTCAGAGGAGATGGCCAAGAAATTGTAGGCTATGGAGGAGCTAGCAAAACAGGTCCAAGAGGAACTTCTCCAAGCTTAACACAACCTAGTCCTGTAAGAGGCAAAGCTAGTGACCTCAGAGGGCCAACAATTGCAGCTTCAGTCTGAGCTCCTTGCCTCAAATTCAGCAAAAGAAGAGTTGGAGCGTCAATTGGATAAGGAAAAGGAGCAGAGAGCAAAGCTAGCCCTGGAATGGGAGACGACCAAGATTGAGTTGGTCTCCGAATTAGAGACTGTCAAGACTGAAAGGGAGGCCACCAAGACTGAATTGACTAAGCATCATGCAAGGGGAGAAAGTCGCCGGGAGGATCAAAAGAAGGCCTTCTTGGCCTCCCAGGAGTTCTGGGCAAAGGACTATCAAGATACTCCAATATGGATTTGAAGGTGCCCTCTATCATTCTTCCGAGCAAAGCTAATTTCTAAGGACACTGATCTGACCTTCTTAGACTTGAAGAAAGTATGTAATGAGTTGCTTGCCTCCGAGAGAGCCGACTGATCCTACCCTTCCTTTTCTTTTATTCTTGAAATTACCTCTGCTTTGTCTCTTAACTTGCCATGTCATGTAAAGGGTCTTTCTTTATGAGTAGATTTTTCTTTTCTGAAATATGTCTTGCTTGCCTATGTCACTATGTTTTTTTGTGTCTTATTCCAGTGAGAGATGAGAGAGACAGTAGTTAAGGCCACAATACAGATGATATCACAATCCGGACATCCTGTCGTAAGGCCGAGACATAGGAAGCCTGAGCCTATCATAAGGCTGGATGGCCAACGCTAGTCTAGGAGAATCCCCACGGGAGATAGAGGAAATATATTGAATTAAAATTACACAAAATTGATTGCGGACTTATCTATTAGTGTGACTTGAGTGGATAATCTCAAGCAGTTAAGTAATGAAGGATGAGACATCCGAGGCCAGGCCTGTCGTAAGGCTGAGCGGCTAGCTCAAGGCTAGAAGAACTAAGAGCTTTGGGTCAGAGAATGAATGAGTGGTAGAATCTAAGAAGGAGTTGGAGCATGAGGCTAAGCCATGAGGGGCATTAATGACTAATATTAAGAGTCACAGGATCTGATACAAAGATACGAAGGGTGTCTGCGACTAAGATAGTGTTAAGACTGAGACTTGTAGGCTGCAGGGGTCTAAAGTCGAGCCACATAAAATGCCTACGATCATGCCTGAGGATGAGACTTGCAAACTATAAGGATCTGAAGTTGAGCCATAGAAAGTGTCTACAATTGTGTCTGAGACTGAGACTTGCAGACTATAGGGATATGAAATTGAGCCATATAGAATG
>JBBUKS010495969.1:0-14788 GCA_038050645.1 Hedychium gardnerianum
GTCACTGTTCGGGCTGGCTAGACTAGCCCCCGTGATTTACCTCCTCCGTGTTGGTTCTGGGACGGACTGGCGGGGGCACTGGGGGCGAGCGTTTCGCCTTTTGCCACAATTAATAATCTCTTTATTTCGCTCCTTTTTTTTTCTCGATAGAAATAGAAAATAAGAGTTCTTTATACATCTGATGCAAAATAGAATGTTAGTTTTTTTTAAACATCAAATTAATTCTTTTTCCCTATTTTTTATTACATAAATAAAAAAATGACCATTTTCATATTATTCATGTTTTTAATGGAAAAGTTAGATTTTACACATGACATATCAATTTTCATAGATTTTTATTAATCATAGTATTTAACTTTGACATAATTCATAACAAAATTTAATACTTAAAGATTGTTTGGTAATGCATGAGAATAATCTATTACATAATTTAAAAAATATATATATATACACCAATTATTCGTCTAGGTGCCCTTAATTTTTAATTAATTGAAATAAAAATTAATATTTCTTTGTTATTTTATTATATTATATTTGTGCATGTAATAGTTGAATTTTATATAAAAATTTATTTTTAAAATTAATATTTATTTTTTTTAAAATATATATATATATATATTTTTAAGAAAGATATTTTTAAACTTGTCCCAAGTCCATAAAAAACAAGATGAGGGGGAATATTTATTTTTTTAAAAAAAATATATTAAAAAATTATTATTATTATTATTGCTCATGGATGGATGACCGAGATGGCCTGAGATAGTCAATTATATCCGTCAAAATAAATTAAGAAAGAAAAGGCGCTTGTATGTTCAACAATGGAAGCATCACTGCCATAAGGGTAGAGCTATAGAAGGAGCCAAAGATGGTGTGGAACTGGCTTCAGATGATTCCATAATGCTGAAGTTGGAACGAATCCAACAGAAATCACGTTACTTTGGCTCCCTTAGTGAAGCAAATTCAAGCTTTACCGAGAAGAGATTGACAGACCTGGTTCACACATTTAGTGAGGTGACTTTTGGGTTTCAAATGTCCAACAGTATAGCAAGAGAAATACTTCAAAATCCTCCAGATCGATGAAAGAAGGCATTTGTATCCCATCCCTTCTTTAGCTGCTGTTTTGATAGTATCTAATTTACCCTTGAGCCATTGTTTTGTCTCAAAAATAAAGACACTTATGCAACATAAAGTGACAACGTAGAAAGCTCAACCTTGGTCATAAACTGATAATTTTTCACCTCAGGTGATGAAGTTATGCATTAGTTTTAACATTCCCTATGAGTTTTGACAAACATTAGCCCGAGACTGATGTAATTTCAGAACAATTTAGATCCAAAATGAGCTAACTCGACTTTCATGATGTAATTTCAGAACAATTTAGACCCAAAATGAGCTAACTTGAGTTCCATTAACTTGAATATAATCAGAATCCAACCTTCACCACTTTGACCTTGCAAGTCTACTCGACAGAATCAATGAGATTCTTGAATTAGTTGGCTCAGTCTTCTGCTAGAGGATAAAGGTGTAATTTAAACTCATTTAAAGCTATCCCACTTTGCGACACTATGAATGATAGAAAAGAATCAAGAGTCATGTAACTAATTACTAATTTAAGATAATTAAAAAAATCAATAAACTTTATTTTTTAATATTTTTTTCTACAAATACAATAAAAGCATACGATGTAAAAAGATCATAATATCAAATCAAAATATATCAACCCTCAATTATAATTAAATTTTCTAATGATAAATTAAATATTTAAAAATTGAGACTTAATTATAATATATTATGATTTTTTTTTCAATGAATAATAAATGTGAGAATATTAACGATCAAAATCCAGTCAACTTCTATGATGCCGGGCTAAATAAAAAAAAACATATAACAAATTAAAAACTAAATCCAGATTTAGTATAAAAAAGGGCGCTTTGCTTCGTGAGAAAGTATATTAGTATAAAAGAAATAATAATTGAAGAAATAAATTAATAAGTATCTGATTTTATTAAAAATTACCTCACATTATTTTACCACTACCTACTTTATTATCTTGGTGGTCGATGGAGATCTTGGCTAGTTGTCAGGTTCCTGTTCCCCTTATGTACTAGTCATTGTTCGAACTGGCTAGACTAGCCCCCGTGATTTACCTCCTCCGTGTTGATCCTGGGACGGACTGGCGGAGGCGCTGGGCGAGCGTTTCGCCTTTTTGTCACAATTGGTGGTCGATGGAGAGCCGGGCTAAATAAAAAAATAAACATATAGCAAATTAAAAACTAAATCCAGATTCGGTATAGAAAAAGGGTGCTTTGCTTTGTGAGAAAATATATTAGTATAAAAGAAATAATAATTTTAGAAATAAATCAATAATTATCTGATTTCATTAAAAATTCCCTCCCCTTTACCACTACTTTATTTTTCACTCGACGAAATTAAATTCTCAAGGAGAATAATACAAATAAGAATTTAAATTCTATTAAAAATTATCTTTGTTAATTTTTATTAAAAAATTATATATCTTTTTAGTTTTTTAAAAGTGTCAATCAAATTTTATTAGAATAATTAGGATTTTATCTAAAAACTTATTTTATTTTATGAAAAATAGATCATATTATTAAATTATAAAAAGAGATTAGACAAGTTTTTATGTTAATATAATTTTTAATTTCTTGAGAATGAGTAATTTTTCTCAAATTTATTCATCTCCTGCTCGACATTAAAAAACAGTTTACTTTAAAAAACAATTTTCCTTTTTTTTTAAAAAAAAATAGGGTGGAATAAAGATATTTTTGGCAGATTAATAATAACAAAAGTAAAATAAGGTAAATTTTATTTGTTTAAAAGAAATCATTTAATTAAAGTAAAATATATTATATCATTAAAAATAAAAGGAAGTGGATCCTCGTTTCTTAAACTGATTCTTTTTATTATCCTTTAAAAATTTCACCTTTAAAACTTCCCTTTCTCAATCCTAATTTCAATTCAAACGCTCCGTTCTTATCATTCATCTTCGCCTCCGACAAGTGATGGATGCCAAGTCCACAGGCAGATCCCGGAGGCACTTTTCTCTCACCCCAAGCGCAGGGGAAATCATCCAAGACGAAATCATCCCAGACGAACACATCCTCGAATCCTACATTCCGTCTTTTGGTTTCAAAAACCGAAAAGACCTTCTTTTTCTCAGCGTTTTCTATTCAAACATCTCCGGAATTAAGGGTATAATTTCTCACTATGGTGCTAATGTCAACTTCCGCAACAACACTGGTAGCACCGCATTGCACATGGCCGCAGCCATGGGTTCAGTTGACGTTGTTGATTGTCTGATAGACTTGGGGGCTATTGTCGACGCGGAGGACCTAGAAGGCAACACGGTGCGTCGCTCATTTTTCAATTACTTGAATGAATTTAATTAGATGCAAACCCTAAACCTAAACCCCAAAACCCTAAATCCCAAAATCTTTCTTGCTGTTTAACTGCTTTGTTCTTGTTTTACTGTATTGGTTTTGAAAATGATATTTAGAAAACACATTTGTTAAAGTGCGGTAAGAAGTAGAATCTGATTTTTTTTTTTCGTTTTCAAAATCATTTTAAATGATTTTATTATTCGCAATTTAGAAAAATTTACACCAAGTTCCAATAAACTTCTAAAATACCAGTATAAGCAATAAATTTTGTGTCTGTGTTCTATTCTCTATTTCACACTCCTCATCTACATTTTCTTTTTAATATCTTTCTGTGATGAAAATTATGTTTTCAAGTAGACCCGTATTGCATTTCTTTTAAAGAAAATATATTGAGTTGACAGGTCTTGAGTAAAATAACATGGCACACATTTTGATCTTATAATAATAGTTACCGATAAAGACTGATGATGACTTAAATTTATATCGTGGATTACTAGTATATATATTATACATACAAAATTTTCAAAATAAACATTGTATTGATTATAATTTTAATGAATGTTCTTTTTTGTTTAACTCGAGTGGAATTAATGCGGTCAAAAATTGTATCAAGAAGCCTGATATTAAGTTATAAACATAATTGATATTGGCGCCAGTGATCAGACTAATAAAGGTAAGCATGTCCCTGCCATATATTGGCGCCAGTGATCAGACTAATAAAGGTAAGCATGTCCCTGCCATATAGGTAACCTAACAAAGGTAAGCATGACCGCATGAGGGCAAACTGAAGAGAATTTTCAAGGTTAGTGATTCTTCTACAAAAAAAGTAAAAAGAAAAAAAGATATTGTTGGGGCAAAATGAAATCTTTCCTCAACTGTGAAATGATCAAATATTATAACAACTTTCCCCTAGTTGCTTTTCATATTTACCTTTTTCAATGTTGTTTTTTCATAGCAAGAAATATTATACCCAATAACTTATGTTTTTTCCCCATTTAGATTGTTTTTTTACCTTATGGATTAAGAGTTTGATTTGCACATTTTGTAATACTCTTTGACTTGCTTGTGCTTCCATGCCTGCTTGTCAACCTCTTTGGCATTTTCTATGGTCAAAATAAAGATTTGTTGACATCATAGATTAGGCAAAATGACATTAATTTACTTAGCCCCCACGAGAGACATATATAACAAAACGCACATCCAACATTATCAAATAGTTACCAGTATCATAACTCCAACATATGAATTATTTAAATGACAAGGTAAATAAACTAGTACTCTGAAGACAGAATAGGAAATATAATATAAATATGGTTCAAATTGGCTCAAGTGATGAAGTAATTGCAAAGAGAAACAATACTCAGGTATCAAACATCCTCAGACTGGCAGAGGGTCTTTGTAATATTCATAAGGAAATTGATAATCTACAAATATCAGTAAACTTTTTGTTTTAGTTAATTGAAGTTAATATTCTCACTATTTCTCCTATTAGCCACTTGAAATAGCATTGAGGTTCAAAAAAGATGAAGTAGTCAAGCTTTTGATGAAGCATGGTGCAAAACCTCAGGTATATCATCTTAAAGTCATTAATCTCTTTGGTAAGATGAGAATTGAGTTGTCACATTTTTTTCTTCTTCTGCAAATTTATGGCTTTAATTTAATTTTTTTTTGTGCTATGTAGGTTGTTCCTATCCATGACGACATTGCTAACATGTTTTCTGAATGTGAAATTGATCCGAGTGAACTTCATTTTGGAAACAATGTTAACACATCTATGGTATATTTCACCTCACACCTTCAACTATTGCAACAATTAGCCTTAAATTAAAAGCCACTTTGATTTTTCTTTTCTTTTGTTGATATATACTAGGCCTTTGTATATAAGTACTCTCTTAGTTTTTGCTTTTTTTGTTTTTGTTTGGGGGGGGGGGAATGCTTTTTCTAATTAGCTATCCATGTAAATTGGAGTTGACTAATGAGATGCCACTATACAAAAGATAATGATTAATGCTTAAAAAAAAGTATATTAGTTCTCAATCCAACTTCATTGTTGGCTACATAATTTCCTTTCACCATTTGACACTACTTGGTTGTTTTAGCCTATGTTACTATAGAATATATTGTAAATATGGATAGTTTAATTTAGGCAGATCAGATTTTATTTATTTAGGCATATCAAATTTTTGATTTGATTTGATTGTATTTCATTCCATAAATAAGTAGGGAAGAAGTGTATAAATAAGATCCTCATGTACAGATTTTATATATCAAGTATTTTGAGAAATACAATACCATCTCTTCCTCTCATATCCCTCGGCAGAATTCTTCAACTCTCAGCAGTATTCTTTACTTGTTTATTGTATAAGATATCAAACATAGATGTGGATCTTAATTCTGCATTTTTTTTGAAAGTATTCGGGTGTTACAATTCAGCTAGGGTGTTTGTTTTATAATGCAGTACTAAGGTTAGTTAATCCCCATAATATTTTTTATCTATCATACGAGGAGATAAATATTGAGGCATAGAAATAATTTTGAGAAATTCATTGTTAGGCTAAGACAATCATATGCAAAAATGATTTAGTTAATTAGAATAAGCATTACCACAAGTAACTATGCCTAAGATAAACAAGATTCATAAGGAGAAATATCACCAAAGGAGACAAAGATCAAAGAAGACTAATGGGGATAAACGCAAATATGTGTCAATGTGACAATTTGTCATTGTTGGAGGCTTTACCCCTCCTAAGATTCAAGGAGAACACCAATAACTGAGAGAAAAAGAACATATCATTTATCACTATGTTTTAAGGCATCCTTGACCCTAATTAATATTGTTAACAAACAAACATACTGAACTGGAAAATGGAAAACATACTGAAGTGAAAAAAAGAGGAATAAGACTGAATGATAATTGCCCAATGATGCTTATCTAGATCTACATCACGGACTTTGATATGCATTAGTCAGAAGTTGACCTCAATGGTGATATTTGCCTCAATGGATACCATTCTCTGGACTCTTTCATGTGCTTGACCAAGTACTTGAATACATATGACATCAAGTGCAGGTTTAAAGTACAAATTACCATTTTTTTTATCACTGTTTTAAGTTTCAACTAAAATGGTATTATTGTAGTACTATGCCAACACTTGATATGCTGTTGTACACTTTAAAGTGTTCTATCATCAACTCAAATGAGATTTTAGTCCATTTGTTTACATACAAATATAAATCAATTGCAAATATAAAGTTATTTGAATTAAAATTTTGGAGCAATAAGTTACAAAATTATAGGAAACATTTTAATGAATCATCATACTTTACTGATGTCAATTGAAAAAAATAATACTTAAATTGATCAGGTAACTAATACATGGGATCCTAACCCCTTTTATACATTAATGACAAGACTTATTTTTTCCTAATAAATATTTTCAATAAAATTAAATAGATTTATCTAAAAAATAAATTTACTCTTTCAAAATGAATGAAAATATCTACGCTATTTAATTTTTCCTACCATTTCCAAAAATATAATAAGAACTTGTTGAATATTTCAACATCTCCCTCAAGCTGGTGAATCAAAGTTTTCTATTCCCATCTTGAATACAATATTGTGAGAGCACTTTATTAGATACTCTTTTTTCTCTTTTTCTGATCTTATCTGTCAGGTCTATTGTCTGGTCTATCTGGTCCTCGATTTTGTGTTTTAGTTTCTGATTTGTGGGTTATGGTTCTAGGCTGTAGTTTTAGGGTTTTGGTTTATGACAACTTGTTTCAGGGTTATGGTTTCTGATTTCCAGTTTCAAGGTTCTGGTTTATGTTGATTTTTGTTCTCATTTCTTGGTTCTAATTTCTGTCTGTTCTAGATTTTGGTTTCTGGGTTATGGTTTATGTTCTGGGGTTCTGTGATTTGGATTTTGTTTTCTGGGCTTTGGTTCTGTTCTGAATTATGTGGTTCAGGGTTCTCATTTCTAGTTCTTGAATTTCTGGTTTCTTGTCTTTGGGTTCTGATTTTATTTCTGGATTCTATGTTTGAGGTTATGGATTATGTGTTCTGGTTTATAGTTCTTTTCTAGGTTCTCGTTTTATTCTAGGTTCTATTTCTTTTTTAGATTTTATTTCTGTTCTGGGTTCTAAATCTGTTTTGGGTTTTGATTTTGGTTTTGATCTGAGTTCTAGATTCTGATTTTGGTTTCTGTTCTTGGTTGAGTTTCTGATTTTGTTCTAGGTTTTTTTCTATCTTTTTAGGAGGCTGCAGAACTTGCTGGTGAGCCTTACGAATGGGCTGATTCGGACCTGGCCGGATCTGGTTCAGTTTGCTGGATGGGTAAAAGGAAATAGGCAAAAATTGAGAATGGATGAGAATAGGAAATTAATGATGGTGGTGGAACAAAACAGCAAAAAATGAAGATGACAATAGATGAGCAGAGGATGCAGTGGAGGAAACAATATGTGATGATAAGGAGAAACAAAATCATAATGATGAAACTAATTATTCTAACTCGGATAGTGGTAGATTTCAATCAAAGAAAGATAGCAAGGATTTTGGTGGCTATGGTTGACAAAATATAAGAAGAGAAGAACAAAAAGGAAAGTTGGAGATAATTTTACTCCAAAAGAAGATAATAAATACTATGCCTAGAAATATCTACTTGGTAGTAGAAATAGAAAGAAAAAAGGACAAACTTTATAAATGGTGACATAAAAGGAGATAGAATAGAGTAGAATAAATAATTGATAAGGAAGATAGATGTCATCGATATTATTGGAAAATAGGATCTGCGGGAGACATTAGTTTGCCCGGCGAATAAGCGACTTTGAGGCGTAGTAGACAAGATTCTTGTGGAGGTATTGACGTCTGTGATCTAGGGCTTAGAGAAACAAGAATTAGCTCTGGTACCATGTTGTAAAAGGGAAAAATTAACTCTCAAATTAATGAGTCAACTAATACATAGGATCCTAACATCTTTTATATATTGATGGCACTTATTCTCCTAATAAAATTTTCTGATAAAAGCAAACAAATTTATTGAAAAACTAAACTAACTCTGTCAAATATTAATAAAGATAGCTAAGCTATTATATTTTTCGTACACTTTCGAGAAATATAATAAAAATTTGTTGAATATTTCAACATTTACTAATACCCAATTGGTTCTGTGCATTGAATGTATTCATTATTTCTTGTAGCATCCTAATTAAGATTTACCCTTTACATTTTTATGACTTGGATTAAAAGATACACCCGACATCTATGGATAAATAGTTTTCGGCTAACCATTGAAAGTTGGACTTAAATTGACATAAACGGAAATTTGAAACATGAATAAACGTAGGTACTAAATATGAATGCATATTGATTTCTCTCTCCTCTCTTTTACGGCGTTTCATTTCCTCGTGATAGACAACAAAATTAAAGGATGTCATGGAAAGAGATTTTTCTTCTCTTGGCTGGTTTTGGATAGTATTGACCTAGACTAACCTATACATGATCGGAATTTAGTGCAACAAAAACTATGTTGCCATAGTCGACGTAGTGACATTTATTGGTTGGGCTATGGGCCACAACAATATGGTTCAGCTGTGCCTCCAATCGATTTGAAACCTTGTACCTTTTGTGTAAGTTTTGCTACAGTTCATTTATGTTGCATAATATGCTATGAATATCTATTACTTTGTCCAGACTTCTTTTGAAATGATTGTTGTGAAATTTTTTATAAGTTCTTCCCTGCATCTAATATCAGTTCAGTTGAGATGAATGCTCATTGATGCGCTGAGAATATATTTACCATTAACCAAAATGCTATTTGTTTGGGCTAGAAAATTTCAAATTTTTATGTTGGAAACTATCTGCTAAATTCTATTGGTCCATAAACTCCATATTTTTCATTATTTTAACATGTACCTAACAATGTCTTTCCTCTTCATTTACCAATATTTTCTTCTAGGAAATGAGTGTACAAGCAGAATGGCTCAAACTTCCTGTCACTGTTAAAAATTACGGTGAAGACGCAACAGCCAAAGCGGATAAACTGTGGGTTATTCTTCTGTTTGTAGATATTTTGATATATGCATGCACTGTTCACTTTCTAGACTCATTACATTTGTGCTTTGGTTAGTTATTCCAATTCAGATTTAGTTGCACTTAACTGTTAGAAACACTTTGGAAAAGAAAAACTGAAAATTTGGTCATTGGTTCAAGTCATAGTATCTTCAATCGAAATCCATTCACACTTTTCATGGGGTTGTCACCATTGCTTTTGTAGTCTAAATCTTTCTGGTTTGTATATTGAATACATTAGCAGATTTCTTAAAAGTTTGGACAGTCGATCTTCTCCAATTTTAACAAAAAAATGAAAAGTCATTTTGTGTCTTAGTTGGTGTCTTTCACACCTTTTGCAGAAGGGCGTTCAGAGATGAAGTTTCAGTGCTTCAACAAATACGACATCCAAACATTGCTTTGTTCTTCGGTGTTGTTGCTCAAAGTTATCATTGCCCAATGATGATTGTCACTGAATATTTTCCCAAGGTTTTTTTTCCTAACAGTAAAATAAACTTCATTGAGGTTGTCCTTGAAACATTACCTATTTTTTCCATGCATTTTTTACTCTTCTATATGTCTATCTATATTGAAATAGCTTAACTTCCAGTCCTAATATTGTCTTAGAATGAATCTAATCCTAAGTCTGATTTGGAAAAGATTGTCTATGTGATAGCATGATCCAATGTTTGGCCTTAGATGTTAATCAAAGATTGCATTGTGAGTTGGAATTTTAGGACCCGGTGGGTATGTCAGGCCTTAGATGGAGGATATTGTAAGTTTTTTTATTCATTCTTAATGGATTGTTATGGATTGATGAAAGAGGTTTACAATTTTAGGCGAGTGGACATTATTGTCTTAAAAATCTCCTACATAAGCCATCTTTGCTGTCCCATAAGTTTATGTATTTAGGGGCTACATTTTGTTTGTAGAATGAAGGAAAAACCAATCATTAGCTTGTTATACTCCAAGTTGTGTGCAAACTAATATTGACTTGATTAAAGTACATTTGATAAATGGACAAAACAAGAAATATATTCTAGGTATGCTTAGTTCAACATATAAACTTTCATTTATATGGCTGTAGCTAACATGCATTGCTATATGTTAGCTTTATTTTGATCCATATGCAAAATATTTCCTTTCAAAATATAAATTGCTTAGCATAATTAATTTGTTTGTAAAATAATAAATATAGGTTTTGTTATTTATAGATTTCTTAGGTTGTTTAATTTGTAATTTCCCTTGGGTTATCAGTATATTTCAGATATTAGTGTGCTTAAATTAATGAGCTCTTTCTCCCGTTTGATCGTATTATTTAGCCAGATTTTTATTTGCATTCCATCTTCTGCCAAATCTGTTTGATAATACCATTTTCAGATCTGTTTGGCAACATCCACTGATCCTTGTGGAAGACAATGCCTACTGTTTTTTATTGAAACCTTCAGCTTAGCAATTGGAACTTGCTGCTAAGGAAGGCAGTCAAGAGTTTAGTCCAACATATGATGTTCTAGGTTTAGAGATAATGTTCAGTTCTATATTTGCCATGTAATAGTAGTCAAACTAAAAAGGCTGGCTTTTCTTTTTCACAATTAAACAAATATTTCTCTTTGTGAAGAATTTGGTTGATGCCGTTCATTAGAATGGTTGTTAGGATGTTAAAAACCTAGCATGATTTTGATCTTCATATATATATTTAAAAAAAAAGTCAGTTTGCTTCACTTAATTTAATATGCATTTCAGATTATTCACTTTTCCTCTATGTGCAGGGAAATTTTCGGGATTATCTCAGACATAATAAATCTCGGAAGCCACTATTAGCAGTTCAATTTGCACTTGATATTTCAAGGTCTATTCACTTTTTTATGTTTATTATCCTTCATTCCGCATAGACTGTTTAGTGATGTCAATAAAACATGCATGTTCCTAATGATACATCTTCATCTTACTGAACGTATTTAGTTTTTCTCCTTTTAAGTTGAGTATAACCTAGGCTTTCTTGAAAAACTATCTTAGAGGGATGAACTACTTACATGAGCACAAATCTGAAGCTATAATCCATCGTAATCTTGAACCAGCGTAAGTTTGTGTATATTTTCATAATTTTTCGCTGTCAAACTTGTAAACTTATCCTAGCATCCGCAAGTCTTCTCTATTATCTATATTTCATTGTAATGTTTCAGAAATATTTTAATTGATGATGCTGAGAATTTGAAAGTTGCAAACTTCAGTGCCAGTAAGCTGTTAAAAGAGTCAGAGAGTCTAAAAGAGAGACGTCCATATTCAACTCTAGGCATCAATTGTAAGTGCTGAAATGTTTCGTTATGTTTCTTAATTTCTTTCTTTATGTGCTAATCACAGTTTGTGTGCAAAGGAAAAGTATGATCATGCCAACCTGGATCATGAATAATAAGTTGCATTAGTTATGCAACACCTATTCTCAGTTTTATGTGCAAAAGAAAAGTACGGCTGGCAACATGGCCATGAATAATAACTTGCATTAGCTATGCAATACCTATTCACAATTGATTTGCTCCATCTATTAGATTAGGTTCTTCTTACAAACCTATTTCCCATGCTTTCAAGTGATGATCAGTTATCTAGGTCGAAACATATTGTTCTAATTGCCAAGCAACATGAGCAAATGTTGTTGTGAGATCCTTGTTTACACAGGATCAGTAATACTTTACTGATACTAGTCGGAACCAATTAAGATAAGAAGATTCTCTTCTTATGATTTTTTCTTTGATTTTGTCTACCAATCCTTCAATACTATCTATTAATCATGGGAAGAGTTAAATGCTAACATGACAAAAGAGGGGAAGAGGAGATGCATTTATTAGAGCACCAACGGTAGCAAAGAAGTAATGAGAGTGACATAAACTGAGATGTGCAAAAGGTGTAGTCATTAGTAGATGCTTTTATATTCTTGCAACTTGTAGTTTCTTTAAACTTGCTATAATTTTATATTTGGAGGGAAACAAACTCTGTGGAAGGAGATTATAGAATTAAAACTCATTTGAGTTGATTTTGAAATACTTTGAATTGTGTTGATGTATGTTGAGTATCAACATAGTACCAAAACCATGTGTTACTATCGAAGATCAAAATTCTGGCTCAGAAATGGTATTTTATACTTTTTTAGGACAAGGCATGTGGAATAAATAATAGGTGTTCTTGCGCGGAGACCTTCGAGGGGTGAACCACCGGTGAATTGTAGAAATGTTGATCAAGTCGCTGAGCGGGAGGTATTCCCCGACCTTCTGGGCCAAATTGCCAAGCGGGGGGCTCGTTCGCAGAATTACTGGTGGCGGGGATCTTCCCCGATCTCCAAAGTCGAAGTCCTGAGAGTCGGAGGATTAAAGGAGAGCTTCAGGCGAGAGGCCTGGGGTCCCGCTCCGATGCTCAAGTCAGACTCGATCAAACGGAAGTAGCTAAAGCAACTGAGAATAGTAAAAAAAGGAGTCTAGGAGAAAGGAAAAAACCCCTCTGCACTAGTGACCTCCGGTCCTTTATATACCTCTTCAGGGCACGTACTGTCGGCGTTAATGGCCTGTACTGTTGAGGCATGGACGAGCATACTACGATATGAAAGTCCCGCCGTTCTCCGTACTTTCAGGGGGTGTCTTGGGTACCATTAGAGATGTTCTGATCGTACTGCTGACATCGGAGCTAGGCCCTATCGACATGCTAGAGGCATGAGCCGATGGTAAGGTATATCCGGTCGGTTATGTAGTATACCGGATCTGGTAATACCGACCCCGACCGGTGATCTTGATCACGCTCTCGGTCGGGTGGTATAAGGTATATTCGGTCGGTCATACAATATACCCGATCTGGTAATATCGACCCCTGCCGGTGATCTTGATCATGCTCCCGGTCGGTAATATAGTATACCTGACCGGGAAGATGATTCATCCGGTCGGGTGGGTGTGCTCTTCCGCTAGTCTTGACCTTTGACTTTTCGCCACGCGGCATCTGCCCGTACTGCCTGGGGGTCAGCCTAATCACCCATATCACAAGCCTTCCCTTCAAGTCTAGTCGAAGGAGGCACGATCGACTGACTAGACAATTGTGTTGGTTTTCCTGGCCTGACCGGGCCTTGGTACGTTCCCTTTTGACCGGACAACAGGAAAGTGCCTCGGGAAGTGTGTGCCATAAATGCTCCTTAATGCCGGGTACTAATGATGAGCCGATCCACGTGATGACTGGTGGTTGCTTGACGTGTGCCCCCCCACGTCGCGATGTCAATCGCCGCCACGGTTGATCTGTCGACGATCCGTGGGAGGCTCGATCCAACGGTTCTCATGCCCTGCCGTTATGTCGGTGCCTCCAGATCCAACGACTGAGGATCCTGGGCCTCAGCTATATAAGGTTCTCGTCGGAAATTTTTTTTGCTGTTTGCTTCCATCGTAGTCGCTGTTTGAAAGGATCTGATCTCTCCGCTCGGTACTTACGTCCTTTGATCCAGTAAGTCGCTTCCGTTCGGTTTAGAGTCCATAGGTCTTGGTTTAGTTAGGAATTTTGCAGACCGGGTATTCACCTCTTAGGTTATGGCTGAAGCGACCTCCGATCCCTGGTACGGGTCTATAAAGTCCACCTTTACTACTTCCGATCTAGAGGAGGTTAGAGTGCAGTATGAAACTCCACTTGGTTATAAATTGATGATCCCCCGACCTAACCAACCCCACAAATCCCCGGCCGGGAGCGTAACTTTTTTCCTACAGGCCGGTCTTCGCTTTCCTATGCCTCCTTTCTTTAACTCTGTCTCCCAATACTTTAACATCCCTTTAAACTAGCAGGCGCCCAATGGCTATCGGTAGCTCCGTGGTTCGTATATAGTTTTTAGGGTGTATGATATCCCGCTCGAGGCTTTCTTCTTCCAGTCTCGGGCCAGGTACTGTTTTTTAAACGATCTTCCAACCTCTAGTAGGGGTTGGAAGGACAAATAATTTTAGGTGTCCTCTTCGACCGAGTTTGTGTGGGCGAACGGTTGGCGCGTGACTCTACCGAAGCCTCTCCGTCTGACGTCTTCCTTTAGGGCGGCGTACTTGAGAGCGGGCAGCATCCTTGCCGACCTGAGCTTCGACTCCAAGGTGTTGTTGCAGGAAGGGCTCCTCTACGCGGTTGGACTGAGCCCCGCGACCCGACTATCAACTTCCTTCGGTGGGTTGCTTAATAACTGCAGTTCTGTTTATATCTAACTGAAGATTTTTTCCCTTTATGCAGGTCAGACTATGTGGAAGGCAGCGACGGTCCAGTCGAGGAGGCCGTCCTTGGAGGAGTTCGAGGAGCGCGAATAGCTGTGGAGGAGGGGCGGCCTGCTCCGCCGGCCGGGTCT
>JBBUKS010495980.1:0-14788 GCA_038050645.1 Hedychium gardnerianum
TTAATGAGAATTCATTATCCAACCTACCCTCGTATTACTTTAGAATTCCTAAGCTCCTTAGAGACCTATTTTCCCTCCGATAGTGATAGAGAAGGGAAAATTAGCTTCCGCTTAATGAATCAAGATTTTGAGTGATCGCTTATAGATTTCAATAATTATTTCGGTTTGCCTAATGAGGGATCTCATAGTTTTGATTGTTCTTTTAATAATAAAAAAATTTGGAGTCAAATCATCGTGTCTGATGAACCCTATGACCCGTCATGCTCTAAGGCCTCTTCTCTTCAAAACCCTGTTCTTCGTTACCTACACCGAGTTATGAGTAAGACCATCTTTGGTCGAGGTGAGAGTGATGGTGTGGTATGAAAGGTTGAGCTTTATTGCTTTTGGGCTATGTTGAATGAGGTCGATTTTAATTTGAGTTTCTATATTCTCCAAAACTTAGTAAAATCCAGTAGGGCGACCTCGGGTACAATAGTTTTTGGCAAATTAATTTCATACATCACCGCACACTTGGAGTGTGAGTTATTTGGTTTAGAGGTGGTATATGGGAACTCCAAGATTGATATTGATACGTGTATGGCGATGAAAATGATATGTCGGGAAGGAAATAGGTATGGATTTATTAGGAAGCTTGTATTCCCCCTTCTTTTGTCCAATCCCGACCGCACCTCAATTAGAAATTCTGCCAACTGTATTATTAAGGACTTTGCACCCGAGTATACCCCTAATCCATATAGAACTCCTATTCATACTTCTCCCCTAGTGAATTTGATAGAACCCTCTTCCTCTAGATATGAGTCAGCTAGACATTCCTTTGCTTATGGTGATACAGCTCAGTCTAGTTTTAATTTTTCTGATTTTCGTACCTCTTTAGATACACTACATGAGGAGCATTTGGCCCATCAACGTTTGTTGGAGGAGCATTTTGCTATGACTCAAGAGAAATTCCAAGAAGTTTGGGACCATGTTAGGAGGTCAGAGGAGTTCTATGGTACTGTTATTGATTTTGTTAGTGATCAGTACCGGGAGTGAGTTAGGGATGCAGAGTTTAGACAATCTGTTGATATCACGAGGCAGCAGGTTGCCACACTTTATCAGTACCATGAGCATCTTGGTAACCTTCCCCACGTACCTAGATTTTCTCCCGGTTCTCGTCCACCATATTGAGTTGTTTCATTGAGGATAATGAAATGTCTAAGTCTAGGGGGGGGTTATACATATGTACATACTCTTGTTACAGTTTTTGCTTATGCATGTTTTGAGTTAGTTGGTTTTTGTTTCACCTTTTATGGCATGTCATTTCATCAACATCATGTTTGTAACATGGCTTGTTCTCTTTGCAAAAATACTAGCACGCTTGTTCTAGTTTTTCATGTGTTGTGATATATGTGCTAGTATGTTTAGTGATCTACTTTTTCCTATCATTAGTAGCTTGAAGTGAGCAATGTTTCCATTGTATGAGTTTGAGAATTGACCTAGTTTTAGGATCTCCTTACATTATGCTTGACATTATTTGTAGATACATATAAAAATAATCATGATTCATAAAACTGGACTACTTGTGTTCCTAAGGTGATCTTTTAACTACATTTTGGTTACTAGAAAAACTCGGATGATGTCAACTCGCTTGGAAAAATTAAAATCCCTTTTATTGTACTAGTGTTACATTTTGGAAGCATAAAAAAAAGGGAATAAGGGGAAAAAAGGGAATAAGAGATTGAGTTAGGTTACTAACAAATCTTGTGTTGTGAGTGGCCTAATGGGGGAAAAAATAGTTGTTGTGAGTGGAAACTAACAAATTATCCCTTTGAGATTGAGTTAGGTTACTGGAAAATAACTATTATGTTTTTCTTGATTCCAAGCTATCCTTTGAGACCTTGTGTAGTTTGAAAGAGATGAACCATGCATGTGGCAGGTAAATGCCAATCGCCAAGAGCATTAGGATTACAATTAGATGACGACATGACTAGGCTTAAAAGTTGATACTTCAATTGTTAGGCCAATTATTACACTGAGCACAGAGAACTTCTATTTACGCTATTCTCAAACAAATCTTGTATCATGCTCACAAATGAAATTATAGGATAAGATTAACATGACTCACTAAGGATTATGCTATATTTTATTGCCACAAAAAACTAGATTGTTGGTTTTTGCTTAAGGACAAGCAAAGTTTAGTGTGGGGTGTGATGTTCGTAGATTATAGCAAACTTTTAGACATGTTTATCGTACATCTATTTGTATTTCATTGACTATAATCTACTCTATCGCACTCTATTTCATATTATTATCATGCTTTTACTCCCCTAGTTTGGAGATATGCTCTCTTCATATTTTCTTTGACAGAACGCGATTCAAAACCTAAAAGGAGATAAATTACATAATTAAGTAGCAAACATGGCCATTTCTATTGCTATGGCCGTGCCTCACAGGGCATGGACATGCCTCAGCCAATCTCCACCAGATCAGCCTTGAGAAATGGTCATGCCAAAGAGCACGGTCGTGCATCACAAAAGTCCTCTAGCCTCTTTAACATATCAAGAACAAAGCATGGCCATGCCAAATGGCACGGTCGTGCCTTGCCCAAAGAAGTTTATCAACTAACCAGATCACACAAGAAGCCAGGCCGTGCCTTTTGCCACGATCATGCCAGACTTCAACAAGTCTTAGACGTGCCAAATGGCACGATCGTGCCTCTCTAGAGACCTTCACCAGATCAAGTTTTCACATAGGTTGTGCCAAAAGTCACGACCGTATGAGTTTCCTAGAGACTTTTCACATCTGGGTCATGCCAATTGGCATGACCATGTCCCTTTACCTGGCTCCAGCAACCACATGGCTGTGTGGTTTCACACGGCCATGTGAGCAAGGGACACGAATGTGTATGCTCTAAAAGGGGCTCTAGATCTCCTTTTTGAGGGGAGGAGAGGTTTCCCCTTTGTGGGAACCTACAAGGTCCAATTCCACATCGATTCCAATGATCCGTCCACATTCGGAGCGAGGATTTCATCCTAAGGGCAAGTCATAGATAAGCATCCATTTCTTCTCCTTTCTAGGATTTAATTGTTAGAATGCTCTCTTTCTCATCTTTGGATTGTAATTCCTCCACTATATATATCTCCTTGATTCTAGAATGTAGGGAGTAATATTGATGTTGATGTACAAACTATGAATTTACCAATTTCCTCTTTCTATGAAGTGTTTATGAATTGTTCCATATGTGTGATGCCTTGCTTGTGATTGATTTAATGTGTATGTGAAATGTTTGCATGTGGATATGAAGGATTGTCACCATCTAGAGGCGATTGCTCTAGATCGTATGACCGGAGAGCCCTTAGTGATGGAGGGTAATCCTTTAACCGGACTTTCTAGAGTTATCACCTTGAATTGGGGGAAATTCTCCATAAGAGATTAGCTAACTATAACTTAATGGGTTTTCATCATCCTGTGTTAGGAAGTGTCTTGTGTAATATAGACTGTATGACCGGGGAGCTCTTAGTGACAGAGGGTAATCCTTTAACTAGACTTTCTATGTTACCTCTTCTACTTAGTAATATTTGGAAGCAAATGGTGTAAGCACTTCGGGGTAATCTTTACGGGGTCACACCGATTATTTGGTTAGAAACCCCTACAAGGTTGTAAACATGGAGGATTAGGAAATGAATAATTCATAGCATATTGACTAGCATCAATATGAAATCGAAGTCCTAGGATTACCTTCTCAAACCATATTCTCTCTCATCAATTAACCACTTCCATCTTGGACCCCACTCTCTCTCCTTCTCTAGTTGACAAGCTTCTACAACCAACTCGATTGTCTAGATAATTCACTATGTAGACTCACTAGTGCTCAATCCTCAGTCCTTGTGGGATCAATTTTTTTTATTACTTACAATGTAACCATGCACTTGCGGTAGCAATCAACAGCTTCTAGGCGACCGGGCAGTGGCGTTATCGACAGCCCGAGTGAGTCAGGTCAAGATCAAATTTGACCCCTCTACAACCGACTGGGAGCCCCTAGTAGATTAGGTATCATCGTTACCATTATCTATCAGATAGAAGTTTTAGCCACGTGAGCACCTATACAGACGACCGGAAAGGCTCTAGGCAACCCGACGAGTACTATAAAAAGGGTCTAGAGATAGATATTGAAATTCACCACTTCTCTTAGTCTCTTGTTCTCATGTTCTAGTGCTCTATCACCTTTTATATTGTGACACACTGCAACTCACGCTTCATTTTCGATCGGCAACACCGAGAGTAATATTTTTATTTATTTTTGTATTGCCTTATTTATTTTTATTTGTGCTTAACTTTTTAGATTCTTTTTTTATTAGGTTTCTTCACATAGAAGAAATTAGAAATAAGAATCACATTTTATAATTATTGTGCATGTATATACTTCTATTTGGGTTGGTCAACTGCTTTCATGCTTAATAGTAGTTGAATCCTATTGCATGCTTACATTGGTCTAGCTATACTTGATTGAATCAATTTCTAAGTTATATTTATTTCTGCTATTCTACTTTGATTGACTCAACTTATTTTGTTATTTTTTTTAAATATCTGCTCATAAAATTCGTAATGCTATTCACACCTATCTATCGTCGAGTTCGATCTTACACTTTGGTATTAGAGCAGGTTGAGCTAAAAGAAACTAGGAAAGTTTGGTGAAGTTCATGTCTAGGTTGGATTATCCTACCTAGCGCATCTAGTCAAGTAGAACTAGAAGAAGTTATCTCATCTCACTCTAAACCAACTAGACCAAGGCACTGTATTAAAGTTGGTTTAGCTCTAGATTCTTAAGTTAGCTTTGTCTTAGGAAGTCGTCATTGCTGCGATAATCAAGAAGGCCCCTACCTCACCACTACTTGGAAGCTAATTTAGGAAACTCCTACTTAATTAACCCAAAGCAAAACCTGAATCTTAGGGTGAACTTTGTACATTAAGTCGGGACAAACAAACAAATTAATTAATAATTCAAGCTAGCCCGAACCAAAATCCAACCCTAACTACAACCAAACCAAACTCATATCCTATCCTAGACCTTAATACAACTTGAACAAAATATCTATTTTAGAAATGTATTTGCAAAAAGGTTTCAGCACATCTCGCCCTCCACTTTTCATTGGCAACAATTTTGCCTATTAGAAAAACAAGATGAAATACTACCTCATGGATGAGATAGAAAACTATCTAATAGTGAAGGAAGGCTTTGAACTATCCACAAATGATAATGGCCAGCCAGTCCCCTATTACAATTGGACAAATGAAAATAAAAGGAAGGCTACATCCAATGCTAGAGCCATAACTACATTATAGTATGGGTTAACACAGGAACTACTGACAAAAGTCGACCCTTTCAGTAGCGCTAAGCAACTATGGAAAAATTTATTGAATTACATGAAAGCATAGTTGACTCATGAACTGCCAAAAAGGACTTACTATTAAGCCAACTTCAAAACATCCAAATGAAAGAAGTTGAAATGGTAATTCAACTCCACAGCTGCTTTAAAGAAATCTTGAACATTCACGTAGTTAGCGAACAAGTCGATAATCGTGACTTAATCAAGCACACACTTAAGGTGTTTCCAAGGACAACCTTGTGGGCATCAATGGTTGATGCTTACAAAGTATCCAAGGATTTTTCTGTCATTAAATTAGATAAATTTTTTTTGTGATTTTGAACTACATGAGTAGACTAACCTTGATCAAAAAGAATAGGGTATAGCTTTAATTGTAGAATTTTTTTAGACAAAATCCAAACATAAAAAAGAGACTCAATCAGAATATGAGTTTGAATCAACAACTGACGAAGATTATATATCTTCCGAAGTAGCACATCTAGTTAAAAGGATGATTCAATGAAAGAAATTCACACGAAGATTAGTAAAGAAAAAAATCAAGAACAAAGACCTAGCTAACGTACGATGTTATGAATGCAGAAAGAAAGGACACTTTAAAACTAACTGGCCACTTCTAAAGGAAAGAGACAGGGAACCAGAAAAGAAGAAGAAGAAGAAGAAGAAGGCACTAAAAATAACCTAGGATGAGTCATCATTAGAATCTGAATTAGACTCAGACCATGTCAACATTCTAACACTGACAGTGATCCAAGAAGCTTCAAGTTAGACTACAACTCAACATTAGATTCAAGTTAAGTCAACGAATAAAATGAGTCAACGGACGAGGTAATAGATCCTTTACTTGAAAAATTATATGCTACTATTTCCTATCTAACTATAACTCTAGCTAAACACAAGTTGAAAGTTAAGACTTTACTTAAGGAGTTCAAAGACCTTAAGGAACAAATCTAACTCATACTATTGACTCAGGTTAGTCAAATCAAAATCTCAACTCAAGTATCAAAGCTTGAGGAAGAGAATACTGATTTAAAAGACGAAGTTAGTAAGTTATAGTCAACCTTGAGTAAGTTCACATCTAGGTCTAAGTATTAAGGTATGATGCTTGGATCCAGATGACCTGCATACAACAAGACTGGACTTGGATTTAGTTCAAATCAAAATCACGTTTCCTAAATCATGCTTGGTTAATCAATTAGAGAATAAATGCTATTGGGTACCTAAACAACACATACATATGATAAATGCTAATATCTACTATGTCAACTAAATTGGAAGATTGAAATTAGTTAGAGCACCAACTTGGGGGTAGCTATTCTTTAACTATAGACAAGGATTGTTTGAAACCATATTTATATATTTTTCAAATATTATTTTAGAATTAATGTTATTATAATTCATATATCATTTTATTAATGCTAAATGGACTTTGCCAAGGCCTTACTGTAGATTGCATGAAACTATAGATCTAGGCAGCCAACATCTCAAAAACACTTTGGTTTAACTTGTTTGTATTTGTGAAACATAGAAAGGCGTGAGATGCTTAGGACTATAGCCTTGATTCTAGAATATTTATATTTGTGCATCAATATGAATCGGGGCTTAAAACTTTCACATTGATCAAGTAAGTAATTTTCATGTATTTACATCTTAATTTTCATAAAATGAAGCTAGAAAACTCTTACCAAACTTGACCAAGAGATTATAATATCTTATCCTATCGATAGTCAAGCTCAAAATCAAGTTAGATATTTCAAAAAGATTTTCTAAAAATTTATTTTGATATTAACACTTATACCTTCAAAATCCTATTTTTCAATTTCTGTTAACTTGTATTGTCACATATTTTGTGCTTGAACTTAGTGATTGATTGAAAAACAATTTTCCAAAAAGTTAATATTTTGACTTCCCGGATGTGCGTACACTATATAAGTGACACGATAATTAACCTCCTGAATTTAAACCATATTAACCATGGAAGGTAAAAAGTCGATACATTATCGACCCTTGCCATACTCGGTCACCCGTATGAGAAAAGTCGCATTTAATTGTGGAAGTAAAATTAGGTACACAATCACCTATGTATCATACGCAGTCGTCTGAGTGACCTCAAAATGGTGCTTTGATTAGACACCTGGGGTCGACCAGGTGTTGGTGCTTGAAAAACAACATTTTAACTCAAGGTTTTGATGTATGACTAAGGTTAAAGTTAGGTGTGGTGAAATCTAATGATTTGGTGTCAAGTGTGCAGGTGCATGGAACTTGACTAGTTGAAAGTCTTGGTTGTAAACCAAGCAGTGAAATTCCTAAATAAGAGTTAGGTGAATGAAAAGTCCTAGTAAGTGAAGTTAGACATCAAAAGTCATGGTTGGGAACCAAGCAAGAAAATTCCTAGCTGGGTGTTAAGTAAATCAAGTCCAAGTATGTAAAATCAATTGGAGGCTGATTGCTTTGCAAGATAAGTCCAAGTGTGTAGAATCAGCCTGAGGTTGATTGCTTTGCAAGTCAAGTCCAAGTGTGTAGAATTAGCTGGAGGCTGATTGATCAGCCACCCAAACTAGATGGGTCAAAATATAGTCAGGTAAAGTGCGAGTAACTTTAAAATCTTATATCATACTCATTGTTACAACTGAAGGGAAGCATGTTTGACGATTTCAAATGATCAGATGTAGTTTGGGGCGACTAGCTGGTGATAACTCTCGACAGGAGAAGTCAAAGGGTTCCAGGTGACCATGCATGGTATAGGGGTGACTAAGGGCGAAAGGGCGACTATAAAGGCTTCCAGGAGACCGAGATGAAATGTTATCAACAACCGTTAGAGTCTGGTCAAGATCAAGGTTGACCTTTCTACAAGCGATTATGGAGTGTACGAGCAGCCAGGCAACTTCGTTAACGTTATTTTACCGGATAAGAGTTGTGGCCACGTCAATAATTGTATAAGCGCCTAGAGATGTACTATATATAGGGTTCTAAGGGAAAAGTTGAAAGCATCCCATTTTCAAGAGAATTCTTTCACGACTTCTTCTGTGCTCATGCTCTAGTGCTCTTTGCTTCTTGTGATGCAACACACTGCAATCTGCACTTCATTTTCATATGGGAACATCTAAAGTAACATTTTATTTATTTGTGTTGCCTTACATATTTAATTATGTGCTTAATTTTTAGATTCTTTTTTTGTAAGGTTTTTGTTGTGGGAGCCTGACGTGGGTGTGTGCTAAAACATGTTTCATAAACATACACAATGGAAGACAAAAATAATAATAATTCCTAATTATTAAAATATATAAACCACACGCATGCAATGATAGAACACGGCTAGACATGACCATAACATTAAATTTTATGAATATGAAATTACTCTAGGTATACCTGACGAATGACGCGAAAAGGAAATGACATCAATTGAGAAACGCTCTCAAAGCTTAGCCTGTATTCATATCTACGGCGAGCAATCATCAAGATGGATTCTCTAGCCATGAGTCTTGTCTTCATGTTCGGTACTAGATGATGGACGGAGACAACTAGATCCGAGAGAGAATCCCGAACTCGATTCGTGTTTGGTGGCCAAAGCAACCCGACGACATGAAACGAGACAAATGGTGGCCGGATAGCCGTTGTCCGGTGACAAACCTTGCTGTTGCTGGCGGTATGGTCGGTGCTAAGAGGGTCCAAGGTTAGCAAGTGACCCTTGGAGCGAAGGGAAGCCGGTGGGAGGCCTTGCGACAACGGTGGGGCCCCTTCCAGGAGGTGGCAGTGGTGAGACAACAAGGAGTAGCCTCCCATTTGGGCTTAGGACAGCAGCGCCAGCTACTCCAGTCAGTGGGACTTGCCTTTGAAGGAAGGAGGCTCACCAGAGAGGTAAGGGTAGCTGGTGGTTGGCCTTTTCAGTTGTTGGATGGCGTCACAAGGGGGCGATCCCCCTTGGTGGTTAGCGGTGGCAAAGAGAGGAGAGGGAGAGGATTGGAGGCCAAACCTAATGATTAGGTTTTTCTCCAAGAGATTGTTATTTCCCTCTTCTCTCTAATTATTTATATAAATCTCCTAACGGGTTTGGATCCATATCCAAAACCCGCATCCGTTATCCTGTTAACCTGACCCATCAACTTAAGTTTGGTTCAAAATGAAAATGATGTGCGTAGATTATATATATTTTTAGGCATTATTTTTTGCACATCTAATTTTATTTCACTGAGTATGATTTACATTATCACACCCTATTTCATTATATTATCATGCTTTTACTCTCTTAGTTGGGAGATCTTCTCTTCAAGGCACGACCATGCCTTCTCAAGCCAAGTAGGGTCATGCCTCATCAGTCGACTCTCACAAAAGCTTCCACGAGCAGGTCATGCCCAAAGGCACGACCATGCCTCCTCAGAACATCACCTCAGCAACTCCCATGGTCATGTCGTGCCCAAAGGCACAACCGTGCCTCCTCAGGAGACTTCACTAGCATTTCTTGAGGCGTCCATGGCAAGGTCATGCCTAAAGGAACGACTGTGCCTATTTAGCAACCGTGCAACTCAGCTAGACCAGAACCTCACACGACCATGCCTCCTCAACAGCTATGCCCAAAAAATCTAGAACAACCCACAGTTAGGTCATGCCAAAAGGCATGACTGTGTCCCCTCCAAGCTTTTTGCCACGGACAGGCGATGGTTGTGTCTTTTTCCTTGAAACTTCCCCAATATGGTCATGCCTCAAAAGAACGATCGTGTGGCATTGTGACATCGCCGTGAGGCCTATAAAAAGGGGTCAAGATCCCCTTTTCAATGAGAGGAAAGGTTTCCCTTTCGTGGGAACCTATGAGATTCATTTCCTAGCCGATTTCAAAAATATGTACACCTTCGAAGCAAGAATTTCATCAAAGAAGATTGGCAAAGCATTGATAAGCATCTCTTCTTCTCTACTCTTTATTTAGACTGTAAGAATGTTTTTTTTCATGTCTTGTGCTAGTAACTCCCTTGCTATGGAGTAGATTTCCTAGATTCTAGGATTTATGGATTAATTGTGATGTGATGTTGATGTATACACTATGAATTTGCTAATTTTCTTATTCAATGAAGTGTTTATGATTTGTTCAATGTGTATCATGGTTTGGTTTTGTTTGATTGAATGTGTGTGTGAATGTATGCATGTGGATGTGAAGGATTGCCACCATGTAGAGGAGATGCTTTGGATTGTATGATCGAGGAGCCCTTAGTGATAGAGGGTAGTCCTTTAATTAGACTTTCTAGAGTCATCGCTTTGAAATGAGGTCAATTCTCCATAAGGGATTAGCTAATTAGAGTTTAATGGATTGTTACCATTCTAATGTTTGGAAGTGACTTGTGTAATCTAGATTGTATGACCGGGGAGCCCTTAATGACAGAGGGTAGTCCTTTAACCGAACTTTCTATGTTATCCCTTTTACTTAATAGCACTAGAAGGAAATAGTGTAATCACTCCAGTGTAATCCTCGTGAGTTTATGCCAGTAAGTTGGTTAGAATCCCTATAAGATTGTAAACATAGAGGTAGGGAAATGAACAATCCATAGAATCATCAACTAGCATCATAATGAAACTAAGTTCTTGAATCACCTTCCCAAACCATTTTCTCTCTCAAAACCAACCTCTCTCATTCTTGGACCTCTCAACCTTTCTCTCTCACTCTCAAGCTCTAGTTCTTAAGCTTCCACAACTTTTGATTGTGTAGATAACTTATTTGTGGACTCATTAGTGCTTAATCCATAGTCCCTTAGGATCAATATTTTTTATTACTTAACTACTTAGCCGTGTACTTGCGGTGAGACAATAAGTTTTTGGTACCATTGTCGAGGACTATTTTGATTAATATTAGTGATAAGCAATTTAGTTACTCTAAACTTTTTTCTTTTTGTTAATAAATTTTTGCATTTTATTGTTTTGTGAATAGCTTTACAATTTACTTGCTTTCTTCAATTTTCATTTATTTTTTATGCAAATAATTCTGTCTTGGACTTAACTTGAAAGCACTTGGATTTGTTCTTTTTGTATGCAAAGGACTAATTTTAAAAGAGATCTTTTGCTTGTTGATCTTGAGTTTGACAAAATATCTAGAAGAAGAAAAAATCTACAAAGACAGTTGGAAGAAGAATAAATTTAGTCCACTATGACAAACAAACCTCTGAAAGATTATGCAGCACCTTATGCAAGGGGCCTAAGGTCAAGCATCACCATACCTTCCATTGAGGTAAATAATTTTGAGATCAAACCCACTGTCATTTCTATGGTACAATAGAACCAATATGGGGGAGGACCAACTGAAAACCCCAATCAATACTTGAAAATCTTTTATAAAATTTGTGGAACGAATATGGAGTTTCAGCGGAGGTTATTAGTTTGATGCTATTTGGATTTTCATTGAGAGACCGAGCAAATGCCAATAATATAACAACATCGGAACAGTGTGAACATTCTTGGAGAAGTTTTATCCTCCAAGTAAAACTGCACATACGAGGAATCTTATTGCAAGCTTCATGCAAAAAGATGGAGAATCCCTATATAAAGCTTGGGATAGTTTCAAGGGTTTTCTTCGACAATGCCCACACCATGGATTGGAGAAATGACTTGTTGTCCACACTTGTTATAATGAAATCAATTATCAAACGAAGGCTTCCTTGGATTCCACAGCTAGTGGAGCTCTAATGAACAAGTGCCTTGATGAAGCTGAAGACATAATTGAGAGTGTGACACTAAACCATCATCAATGGGCGGAAAGAAGCAACCCAATTAAAATTTCCAGAAGACATGATGTGAATACATTGGGCTTAATCTCTGCAAAGATGGATGGCCTCACCAAAAGATTTGATTCAATGAATGTCAGTCCAGTTAATGCGGTAATTTCAGTTGTGAAATCTATGGTGATTTTGAGCACCCAAAAGAAGCTTGCCAAATAGGAGCAATCTCTTTATAATTGGCTCAAATTGAATATGTTGATGCAATTGGCAACTTCAACCAAAGAATCAACAATCCATATTCAAGGACATACAACCCCGGATGGAGGAATTATCCAAACTTCTCCTACTACAACAATCAAGAGAAAATGGGGCAATCATCCGGCTTCCAACAAAACTCACAACCCTCAAAAATAGAGAAATTGCTTGAGGAGATTCAAGCTACTCAATTTGAAATGAAGAATGATATCAAGAAACTTTGTGGAAGAATGGACAATGCTGAAAATCATCTCAAAATTATTGATAATCAAGTTGCACAAGTAGCTAGTTCCTCCTCAAGACCTCAAGGGACATTTCGGGGAAAACCTGAACAAAACCTTATTTAGAATTGCAATATTGTTGAGCTAAGAAGCAGACGGACCTTAGGAGAACTCCAAGTGACTACTACAAAGAAAGGGATCGAAAGCATGCCGATTGGAGAGTCAACTCCTTCCTCCTCACATAATGAACATATTCAAGTGGAAGTCGAGAATGATGAACGAATTGAGAGACCCCCTATGGGGAGATACGTGCTACCAATTTCCTTTTCTCAATGGATATCCAAAGCAAAGAAGGATGAAAAGTTTGACAAGTTTCTAGAAAAGGTCAAAGAATTATGCATTGAGATTCCCCTCATTGATGCCTTACAACAAATGCCCAAATTTGCCAAATTCATGAGGGAAATCATTTCAAAACAATGCAAGAAAGATGGGTATGAGATGGTATCCTTAACTGAGGAGTGTAGTGCTTTGCTTTTGAACACACTCCCACAAAAGCTCAAGGATGCAGGGAGTTTTTCTATCCCTTGAAAAATTGGCACAATCGAGATTGATAAAGCCTTTTGTGATCTAGGAGCAAGTGTAAGCCTCATCCCATTTTCCATTTGTAAGAAACTTGGATTCAATGATCTCAAGTTGACCACCATGACATTGCAACTAGTGGATCATTCTTGTAGATACCCTATGGGTATTATTGAAGATATGTCAGTAGAAGTACGGGGATTCATAGTCCCTACTGATTTTATGGTCCTAGACATGGAGGAAGACCCAAAAATCCCTATAATTTTGGGTAGGCCTTTCCATGACATGGCTAGAGCGATAATAGATGTTAAAAACCACAAGCTCCAATTGGAAGTGGGCAAGGACATTATTGAATTTGATTTATCCAAGGACACTAACACATTTTCTGTTGTTAAAAGTTTGTGCTACAAGTTGAATGGACTCCAACCAGAGAAGAAGAAACACCACCCCAATGATATACTATAGGATGAAGCACCAAGTCCGATGAGAGAAGAAAAGAGGCCCAACAACATAAATGATAAATACATCATCCCGACGAGAGCCCAAATGAGAGATGGGCTTGAAGTTCCAACTGGTCACAATGGAGGGGCACACAACCCCTTCAAGAAAATGTCTCCAAGTTGAACTATGATAGAAGTCGAGCTCGTGACTTAAAATGAGCGCTTCTTGAGAGGCAACGCAAGGGTTCATTGTTTTATTTTTTTGTTTTTGTTTTTGTTTTCAGTTACTTCATTTTGAACTTTAATTTAGTCCCTTTTTTTGTTTTCTTTTTCAGGCTACACTCCTCCATGAGCTGGCCTTGGAACTTGACAAGGGCGTGGAGGAATTTTTGAAGGAAAAATTGAAGTTTGGCCATGCCCAAAAGGCACGAATGTGCCTCAATAGTGAACGGGCCAGAACTAACCACAACATGGTCGTGTGGTTTCATACGGCCATACCTCATCCAGTGGAGCAACAGATCAATTCACGACATGATCGTGTCCTTTCACACAATTGTCCCGATAGAAGCAACTCCTTTGGCAGATTTCAACACACTCGTGCCTTTGAATAACCTATTTCCAGAACATCCACGGTGTGGCCATGTCTTTTGGCATGGCCATCCTAAACTAGAGGAAGCAGCTAACCAGCCAAAGACATGGTCGTGTCCTATTTCACACGGCCGTGAGAAAAAAATTGAAAAAAACTTGGTCATGTCAAAAGACACGGCCGTGTGAAGACCCTTTACAGCAACACAAGAAATCATGTTGAGGTCGTGCCTTTTGGCATGACCGTGTGGAGAAACATTTGAGGTATTAAAACCCTAAGGCATGACCCATGCTTCTCATTCACATGGCCGTGCCTACCTTCTTCTTCTCTCTTCTTCAAGAACTCCCCTTCCCTCCTCGACACCAAGATCTAAGCTCCTTCCTTCCTCACCTCTCCTAGATCTCCTCTACAAGGTATGATCCAAACTTTTTCCCTCCTCAATTCTTCTCCAATTTCTTAAAAGAAGAGTTCTCTCAATCTCTCTTCTTCAAAGTCATCTCCTTTCTTGAACTCCTCTCTTCAAGATTCTAAGATCTCCCATCTTCTTTCTTCCCCTTTCTTGATTTTTATCCAAGATCTAAGATCTTTAGATCTCAAGATCTCTCCTCTCTTGCTTCCTTTTCCCCTCTTTCACTTGTGACCTTAC